>KZ308436.1:739526-802249 GCA_000376725.2 Ladona fulva
CTTTTACGGGCCGGTATTGTAACCGCTGAACTACCATGCCGCGTCATTACACGGCTCTTTAATTCTTATTAACAATTAATAAAATTGGTAGAATTGAAATATTTAAGATAAAATTGTAAACGATGCCCAATTATGATTAATAACATTTTATGATAAAACCTATGAGGAGTTTTCTCATGAGTGCTTTAGTTTTCAAAAAGACCTCTAAATAACTCACGATACGTTGATAAATGATGAAGGGAATAGTTAATGCTACTGTAATTATAATGTATATAATTTGTGATAATCCAGCGCTAAATGAGAGAGATTGTTTTGGAAGCGAATACAGATACCTTCTCTCTATTTGACATTTTACGTATGATGTGGGAATGATTGCCCCAATTTCCTTTGATTTTTTATTGGGTTCTAAGGTTTCTATTTTTTCAGTTAAACTATTCGTATTTCAATATATGCCTCACCTAAATGTATCCCCATTCATTAAAAGGAAATTTCAAAGATTAAATTCTTTTATATTTGAGCCTCCGAAATTTTTGACGATGATATAGTATTTAGCATATCATTGAAAATATGTATTTTTATTATTTTTGGAAATGAGTTAAAGGTGAAAGCAGAGTATAGATATTTTATCCCAATTACGCTGATGTCGGAGGCATTATTTATCAAAGTCTCGCCGGCAATCGGTGGCTGAAAATCGTGAATAAATCGTTAGAGCCTTCGCTACCGTACAAAGCGAAATGGAATTTCCGCTCGAATCCTCCGAAGATACTTAAGCCTCTTTGCTCGACAGTCTTTCCGCTTAAATCAAGCCACGCAGGAATTTGTCGCTGCCATAAATTTAATCTAATCATTCCGTCTTCTGATTCGTAAAGCCGCGTTTAATTGGGATTTCCGAAACTGTGAACTGAGGCAGTTCAGTTTCCGTAAAGTTTCGTAAAACTCGCCGAAGAAGTAAATAGTAACATTGGTTTATTATTTCTGAAATGAAGTGGCAGCAGATGTAAAAAGGGGATATATAACAGGATGTCATCTATATCTTTCTCTAGCTCATCATTTTGCTTCTGTTGTTTCTTGTGTTCGACTTAATAATTTATATGCATTAAAAGCTTCATTGAACAGTTTTTTTAATTATTTACGACGAACAACAAATCAAGTACTAGGACAACTAAAAAAAATTTAATGGCTTCATTATTTGTATTCAATTTTACTCATTTCTTTATTCCGTTAGTTTAAGCTCATTAACAAATCTTTGACATCAGAGGTTTAAAAGGTTACATTAGCCGTTTTTAATTTATTATTTTTGAAATTTCTCTATTGCTTGTAGTATCAGAGATAGTAATTGACAGTTTATTCTCTGTTCTTGGCTATTTGTAAACTTGAAGAGTCATTTTCAATTGCTGTCATTGTATTTATTCCAGACAAAACTTCTAGGAATATCAATATTCACGAAACGTTTATTTAAATATCTAGTTGTTTCACTTTAGAAGCATCATAATCTGGTCTATTGTTAAAAGTAAATATAGTATACTCATCTGTATTACAGATAGTATTGTGTTTCAGATTAAATAATGTATTGGAAAGAACGCTGGAGAGACAGTATGACGACGAAACTTTTACCTTCTCTCGTTTGCTAAAAAAACCTCAAATTGCGTGTATCTGTAAGGAAAGACGATATTGTAAAATATCCATAAAGGTCCACAAAAACGTGTTTTACTATTTCTTATTAATGCGTGAAATTATTTTTAGGTTGTAAATTTCGTCTTGAGCGCAAAGGTTTCTCAACAGAATCTTTTAGGTGGTGTGTTTGCAAGGAACACGATTTTCTCCACCCGAAAATTTCAGATCCATAAATCTTAATTTGATGCCCCGTACGCCGTGAAGTCGATTTTATCTCTCAGATTTATCTGATATATGTTAACTTTTAACATAAAGGCGTTCTGCAGTAGCAACACATAATGTATTCTCATATATTTTCATGGCGTAACAAATATCTCGCATTAACTTTATACACAAGATCCATGATGTTATGGCAAGATTTAATCGTTTCGTTTTAAATACCCATGAGGTATCGTTTTTCCAAATGTGGGAAATTTTATGCCGCTAATTCTACACGGTGAGGTAAAGCAAAAGTATGCCTGACGGGGTAATTTTTCTCTGGAGCTTTTAAGGGGAAAAATATCCCGTTGGTTCTCGACTCGACCCATCCATTTCATATTGCATTTTCATCTCATCTCTACATTACTGTATTTACAATATAATTTATGCGCAACATTTCAATTTTATTTTTACACAAGTTAAGTCAATAATACAATTTATTTATAACCTAAAAGAAATACATAACGAAATATTTAAACACCTGGTGACAAACAAAAAATTTCAAGAATCTTGTCTTATAATTNCCTATCTGCCTCTCCTCTTTCCTTTCTCATACTCTCTCCAGCTCACAACCAGAATGTGGAGCAATAATCTTTGAATATCGAAGCCTAGCAATTCATATTTGATGGCGGGCTTTTGCTCCTCTTAGAAGGTAGAAACTATTCCAACTTAAGTCATTTTTTTACTATTTTTAACTTCGTCTTTGGAAAATAGATGCACTTCTATAGGTTATCGGGAACGCAACTCTTAAAGAAAGAGGTAAAAAAAAGCCTGGCTTTGTTCAATATTGTCGGACACAAATGGAAAAATTTCTCCTACAGTTCCCCGAACGAAAGACTTGTTCTTGAATATCGGAGAAAATTGAATATTGGCGTAACACGATATTTCAAATATCTCAATTTAAAATAGTTCCTTTGACTTTCGATTTCTCACACTTCGACGTTCTTCTGTCCCTCTTTGCATTTTCTTCCCTTTGCCTTTCCTCTTCCTTTCTCTGTTACGGTTGCCTCCATGTCTTATCGCTTTCCATTCTCTCTCGTTCCTCGCTCCTCTTCCGCTCATTGTTATTCCGACCCGTGTTTCCTTGGCTTCTTTAGCAAACAAAACGCTTTCTTACCTACTTCCTCCTCATACGCCGTTCGCTTCTCTTTTCTTAAAACTTTACCCAAGCCACCTGTTTATAAATTATTCCGCATTTATCGCTCCTTTAAATTGCACTCCGCTCCTGACATGAAAAGACAGCAAACGCGATCACAAGTTTGCAAACAATGTACCAATGAGATTGCGAGACGAAGAATATCGGGATAAAATTTCGTTCATTAATTTCCACTGATCATTTGCTCTCTTTTGGAATTTTTAAAGCAGTGTCTTTGGTCGTATAATTTCTAGATTATTAAAATTCAACTACCATAAATTCTTAAAAATGTAATTTATCTCCACTTCGTACCGGTTGCCATTTCTTGAAAAAGATGTTTACATTTCGTTAATTTCATTTCAACGACGAAAGTCCATTTACATTATAATCTCTATTCCTTGCATAAAAAAATTAAATAGCTTGGGTTTATAGAATGGATAGGAAATATTTGCTAAAATATATTAAATTATTGCTGAGAAATTATTCAGCTNATGAAGGGAATAGTTAATGCTACTGTAATTATAATGTATATAATTTGTGATAATCCAGCGCTAAATGAGAGAGATTGTTTTGGAAGCGAATACAGATACCTTCTCTCTATTTGACATTTTACGTATGATGTGGGAATGATTGCCCCAATTTCCTTTGATTTTTTATTGGGTTCTAAGGTTTCTATTTTTTCAGTTAAACTATTCGTATTTCAATATATGCCTCACCTAAATGTATCCCCATTCATTAAAAGGAAATTTCAAAGATTAAATTCTTTTATATTTGAGCCTCCGAAATTTTTGACGATGATATAGTATTTAGCATATCATTGAAAATATGTATTTTTATTATTTTTGGAAATGAGTTAAAGGTGAAAGCAGAGTATAGATATTTTATCCCAATTACGCTGATGTCGGAGGCATTATTTATCAAAGTCTCGCCGGCAATCGGTGGCTGAAAATCGTGAATAAATCGTTAGAGCCTTCGCTACCGTACAAAGCGAAATGGAATTTCCGCTCGAATCCTCCGAAGATACTTAAGCCTCTTTGCTCGACAGTCTTTCCGCTTAAATCAAGCCACGCAGGAATTTGTCGCTGCCATAAATTTAATCTAATCATTCCGTCTTCTGATTCGTAAAGCCGCGTTTAATTGGGATTTCCGAAACTGTGAACTGAGGCAGTTCAGTTTCCGTAAAGTTTCGTAAAACTCGCCGAAGAAGTAAATAGTAACATTGGTTTATTATTTCTGAAATGAAGTGGCAGCAGATGTAAAAAGGGGATATATAACAGGATGTCATCTATATCTTTCTCTAGCTCATCATTTTGCTTCTGTTGTTTCTTGTGTTCGACTTAATAATTTATATGCATTAAAAGCTTCATTGAACAGTTTTTTTAATTATTTACGACGAACAACAAATCAAGTACTAGGACAACTAAAAAAAATTTAATGGCTTCATTATTTGTATTCAATTTTACTCATTTCTTTATTCCGTTAGTTTAAGCTCATTAACAAATCTTTGACATCAGAGGTTTAAAAGGTTACATTAGCCGTTTTTAGTATGGACTTCACTAGGACGCTATAGGAGCGTTTTAAACTTCTAATTCATAAACAGCTGTGCTCCAATATCTTTCCTTATAAATCATAATCATAATAATATATTATTAATCTTCAAATGGAAATTCTTTTAAGTTTATCGAAGAAATAACTTAAAACGTTTATAATTTTAAAATATACATATTATTTCTCTCTTCCTCCTTCAGTGGCGTCATTGTAACTGTAATTCATAAATGCAGTCGATGTCTCTTTCAAACGGGATATGAACCATCCCTCGCCTTTTTCTACATCCACTCACTTGCGGAGGATTATGAAATCAGTAGAAAACTAGGTTGTGAACTAATGACTACTCTTTTTTGGAAGCTAAAACCTTTTTCGCGGAAGATTAGTTCCGGTAATGGATTACCGAATGTATGTATTGTCACATATTCGCTAGCTTTGGGATGAAACACCTATAAACCTAAAATATGTTTGAAATAATCTTTTTTATTAAGTTCGCTTACTTCTTTTGCTTCTCTCAGACACCTAGCCTACAAATTCGTTTTCACAAACTTCACTTCAAATTTATGAAAATAAACTTACGAAATGTATATTTACATATATAGCATTAATAAGAACATATAATTGCACAATAAAATTGACGAAGTTTAAGATTAATGCAATTTATCAATTCAAAACCGCAGTCTAAATTTGCATTGCTCTATATAGCGCTGTTCTCTTTGCTTCTTTGTTCATCCCCAATACTCTGCCTTCCTCCCATATTTCTCCCTTGGTTATGCAGGCTTTTCTACCTTTAAAGGTTTCGCCTTGTTCTGGAACCCTTCAGGGTGATCCCTTTTACGTTACCCTATCTGCCTCTCCTCTTTCCTTTCTCATACTCTCTCCACCTCACAACCAGAATGTGGAGCAATAATCTTTGAATATCGAAGCCTAGCAATTCATATTTGATGGCGGGCTTTTGCTCCACTACCCGGTCTCTCCATAAGTGTCGCTGCTTATAGGGACGTTACGGTCTTCGGGTTCAGAGCCTACCTCTCGATGGATCCCCTTTTGTGCCCATGATGAAAGGAAATATCTCTCAGATGGGTTTGTATGAAGTACGTAGTAGTCTAACTTTTTCTAGCGAACAGTTTTTCTAGAAAAAGTACATCTCAGTAATACATTCTCATCCCTGTTTTTTCGAATGAGCTTTTGCATTGAGCATTATTGCAAAATTCTCCACCTGAATGTGGAGTGAAGAATACATAGGTATTCATATTGTATGTTATCTACAGTGGAAATAAATATGCTTTATGCGATGTAAAAGAAGGTATTTTCCCTTAAAGCCCAGCATACTGTCTTCTTAATATTGCTGGAAATACTCGATTGATTTCGTGCGCTGTTTTAGCACATCTTAATAAACTTCTTTCAAATGTTAAGTAAGCTAAATGTTGACCTATTAAATATTAGATAACATAGAAAATCTTATTTGTTAAAATATATTTGTTTAAAATGTTTTATTAATGAAATTGGTCGACAGAAATTATTTTTATATTTGAAGTATTTTTCTTTTGACAAATTATCATTTGCTATGTTAAACCGCCTACGATATTGTCTACGTGACTAATGTGGATAACTTAAATTTTTAATTCTTTTACCAATTACCACTTGCGGTGTTTGTTTAATGTTAAAGATTAACGAGTTTTGTTTACATTTTTGTGCCGGTTATTTGAATCATTCAGTTTGTACAAATTTCTGCGTAGATTTTTTTTCAAAGTGTAGATGGTGTTTGCTTCACTATTGAAATGCTAACTGCTATTTCGAAGTATTTCTTCAGGTTATAAGCTTCTTCATTCTCAATCTCGTCCTTATAAATAATTTTATCCTTAATAAAATGCATAAATATCTACCGGTTAATCATTAAATTCGGAAGCTATCCTTATAATCAATTTTAATTTATTTATCACCGATGCAATTGAATCAACCCCGCAACGTACGATGTACAGTATAGTTCGAATGGACTCAGATTTATTTATTTATGTAATTATATATGTGAAACCGATCTGCAATAACTTGAAGTAACAAAAACTAATTGTTAACTCCTCAAATCAACAAAAAATGAAAATGAATCCAAGAATAAGATAACTAGCATGGATAAGAGACCAAAGTAGAATTATAAAGGTTGACAAAGTTAAAATATAACTGCATTGCAGTTCATAGCAAAATGAATGACATTATAAGTTATTCCTTTTCTCAAAACCAATTCATAAATACGGCATTTCGGACTTTTGGTTACGATTGTCACTTTGTTTTGCCCGCGATCCAAGTAAACTCTACCGGAAACATGGCAAAGCGGATGCTCCTTTGACAGATAAAATTCAGCGTCATGCAAATTTCTATTTCCACTTTCTGGGATTTATCGCCCTTGACAGAAATTTTATCATTTTTGCCCTCCACACAAAGTGCTTCGCGGTAAAAGCGGCCCTGAAAAGGCTTCTATGGATTTGATTATGGAAACTTTGGCGAAAAAAACTCATTTCCAAGGAAAAACAAACGAAGCCATTTAAAAACATTAGGGATTTTTTCCATCTTTCTCACCTGAATTATACCCACTTCTATCTCTGGAAATTGCCTTTTTCTCTTTATGTTTATGAATTATTCATCATCGGAAGGCTATTATCTATTCTTCTCCCTTTCCTTTTCGCCACTCATGGTTGAAATTCTTCTTTCCATCTCATTTTGTCCGGTTTTTCGTACTGTTACCCGCCAGTAGCGTTCTATTCGTGTCTTTTTTATCATTCCCTTGGATATTCTACTAAAATAATTCTTTGAATGTGTTTTTCTGAAGAGAGATGTATTTATAGAATCACTCCTTCATTAAGGTATTGCTTGATCTTTATCTTTGATTCTTTATCATTTCTTGATGTTTAAGCAAATGTATCGTTTCTCACCAAAAGCTTATTTCCATCGAACGAATGAACAAAGAAGTTTACAGTATATACCCGCTTATAAGACGCATCAAGGTTTTTGAGATCGTTCTCTATAATTTTATAACCATTAATACCAAGGAAAATTCATGTCCTCCTATAAGACACACCCAGATTTTTAACCCAAATATTTTGGTTAAAATGCGTCTATATGGTAATATTTGAATTTATGGAAGGTTAATTGTAAAGCTTTATGTGTGAGTTTTATTGTAAATTTACATTCGTTTACTTCCAAATAATCAGTGCTGTCTTCTTAATATTGCTGGAAATACTCGATTGATTTCGTGCGCTGTTTTAGCACATCTTAATAAACTTCTTTCAAATGTTAAGTAAGCTAAATGTTGACCTATTAAATATTAGATAACATAGAAAATCTTATTTGTTAAAATATATTTGTTTAAAATGTTTTATTAATGAAATTGGNAGAAGTTTACAGTATATACCCGCTTATAAGACCCATCAAGGTTTTTGAGATCGTTCTCTATAATTTTATAACCATTAATACCAAGGAAAATTCATGTCCTCCTATAAGACACACCCTGATTTTTAACCCAAATATTTTGGTTAAAATGCGTCTATATGGTAATATTTGAATTTATGGAAGGTTAATTATAAATAGTCGTTATAGTTTCCATTTAATAAAATTCTTGGTGCATAGCGTATCGATTCCGCGTATCGATATACTGCAATACCTTGACTTACTTCCCTAATTTTGCACGAAAAGGCTTAAGCATAATTAAGCTATCTATTTAAACAAAAAATAAACAACGCAAAAACTTTTAAATCGTCCTCTTCCTGAAAGTAATTATATTTTCTAAAATCAGCGTACCCAAATACTTAGCACCTATTCTTACACTGAGATGCAAAATAATATTTTTTACTAATTTCCAACAAATTATAGTTGTGCTGATGTGTTTCACTGATGATTTCATCAAGTAATGATGCATTTCGTGTCGACACTTTCAGTCACCGATTATCTTTCTTATGACCATTTCATCTCAACGAGCGACTATCTCCACGTACGCCGTCTTGACTTCATCTCTCGCGTACATGTTACACGTCTCCGTTTCCAGGTTACCCAAAATCCATCCATTTTATTTGCTCTGAAAACATTCGCTCCTTTTCAATCTTGCGCTCTCTCTTCCATTTTCGCATCATCACGTTCTTCTCCTTCATCGGAGATTCTTCTCGCGTTCTCTTCATCCTTTTGTTCCTAAGCGACCACGCAACTCTCATCTCTCTCTCTCTCTCTTCTCCATCTCAGCGGGACGACCTTTCTAAAGTCCCGCCGTCGCAGATAGCGAGGTCTTCCATTTATATATCTACGCGTGTTGAAAAGCGAAAGATCTATCTGATGGATGCCCTCATGGCGTTCATCAGTTCGTGCGTATGATCTAGGAGTCTGCAAACTGCAGCTCGTGAGCCATGTTCGTATGGAGACCAGATGAAAAATCTGGATTTAGGATATAGTATGAATGGATTACAAATAAGATTAATTGAATAGTGTGTATAAAATTCGCAAAAACAAACTTTTGCGACTGATGTTGCTAAAATTAAGCATAATTTCCAAGTATCATCGTCGTGAATTCACATAGGAGTAGATAAATATCTACGCTGACTTTTTTGCTTTTTTTAAGAAATCCCTCCTTTAATCACTGACTTTATTATAATCACGTTCAAGTAGCTAAATAATATGTTTGATTGTGAAGTTGTAAACAAAAAAGAACATTAAAATTTGATGAAAATGTATTCAAATGTAATATATCACATATTTATTTAAGCAGGACCTTATGTTTTATTTATTTAGTAACTAAGCGTTTTGGGCTTCAGCCATTCTCTGCACCGGCATGAAAACTTATCAATATATTTTTGTAATTCTTTGCCACATTTTTCTGAAATTATAAGTTTTGAAATATGGAAGTCATCTGCACACAGTAAAAATAATCTCAAAACCTCTCGGAGCAAGTCCTTGATGAATATATTAAAAAACAGAGGACCCAGTATTGTTCCCTGCGGAACTCATGATGTTAAATTGTGATCGGATGATGGAAAACCGTTAATTACAACTTTCTGTGTCCGGTTTGATAAATACGATAGAAGTAACAAGAACAACGATCCTCCAATCCCCAGTGATTTGAGTTTGGCCAAGAGTAGGCCATAATCGACCCTGTCAAATGCGTTTTTAAAGTCAAAATAAACGCAGTCCGTTAGAGTGCTTTCGTTGCAGACAGATACGAAATAATTTTTGTGCAGAATAAGATTATCATGGTGGAGAAGGAAAAAAAATACTTTCACCAATGCCACGTAGTTAATTTAGCGTCCTAGTTTTCAACGCTTTGCATCAACATCAAGATAAGCCTGATGACAAAATAAACTATGTGATTAGGGTAAAATGTTGTTTTTCTTTCCTCCTCTTGCCGTATATTACCTAATATAAGAAGATTTTTTACTAAAGAACTCGCAAATTAAGAAATATGGCCAACTTGTAAATTTGGTATAATTTAACATATCAATGTATTTTCATGCTTGGGAAGTAACTTTTGCCATCCCTCCCAACTCACCCTCTTTTCACTCCACCATCGCTTTTTCTCCCCTCTCTTTCCTCCTCTTCACCCTCATAATCCCAGTTTCTCTCAATTTTCCGTCCCTTCGCCCACATCCTTTCCCTTATCTTTCATGCCTTTTTACCCTCTCCTCGAATTTCCCTCTTCTAAGGCATCTCGCGCATAACATCACGCTTCCGCTGGGACCGGTCCTTCTAGCGCACTACGGTTCGGGTGCGTTGCGCCCAGGAATGGTGTCATGCCACTGGAAGATGGGTGGGAGAAGAGATGGTTTGATGACTGCTGGAGAGGGCAGGATGGCGGTGGTTGGTGCCCCTTACGTGTGGGCACTTACGGTATTCGGAAGGGTTGAAGAGTGCCGGCGTTCAAAGGGTTTTGGGCGTTCTGAATAAGGGTTGGCTTTATAGTCGCTTGGGCCGGAGTCAGGTTGCCCTTGCTTCAAGTGCTTCTCCCACAATAGGGATGCCTTAAAGAAATATTCTAATCTTTTGAAATTAGCCCGTAGGATGTAACCCTTCTGGGGTTATACTTCCCAAAAAAACTCTACGTTCTCCGAAATTTAGACGTATGTTTCTCGGACGGAAGTGAAATTTATCGGAATATCTATTTATACTATTGTGTAATTTTAGTTGAAATTTATATGCTCGAAATTATCTTTCTGTAAGGAAAATAATACTGCATATCATACGATAGCATTTTATTTACTTACCCATTCACCACTCTATTATACAATAACGAAATAGCAATAACAAAATGAATTGTTTACTTCAATGAACAACCTGGTTTTGTTTTCTCTTATTGTTTTATCATAGTTTCTCTAAAATCTACTAAATAAATAGTTGTATCGTTGTTATTTTTCTGTTACGACTTAAATTTCTTATAGGGATGTAAAATAGTCTTTAAATCAAAAACATGCGTATGATATCGTAATATTAAGGACAAATAACCTTGTGTTTACTAAAATAAATTACTGAACGACGTCGTAAATCTAAGCAGCTGATCGTCACGGTGTTGTTAATCTTTGGGCTTGAACATCACATCAAATTGTAAATTCAATGATAAATAAATCACGATGAGATAAACTAATTTATTACTCTATTTCAACAATAGATAAGCCATTCTTGAATATTATATACAAAATCCAGGTACAAACATTTATCTTATTCCATTTTATCAGTGGGTCAGCTGTCAGTAAAAAATCTCACTAATTTTGTATTAATGAATGTATAATTCTCTAATAAGTTTGGGTTTTTGAGTGTTAAATTCACTTATTTTTAGACGAATGAATGTTTTGCTAATTATCCGTTAGTAAAACATTAATAGTCGGCAATAGCAAAACCAACCATTAGTAGAGAATTAAAGTCTGGTTATCTCTAAAGTGAAATCTTCCAAATAGGAAGTCACATGTCCCCTAACGAATTATCCCTTTCATCTCTTCTACGAAATATTCCCTTCCCTTTAATTCAGCCTTACGCACCTACCACTCCCCTTTAATATTTGGTCTCTCGCGCCCTTGGAAATATTTTACACAAACCGTACAGTACCTCTTTACCCGCCCGGTTACCCACAGTGGACATAGGGACTCCTTCATACATACGAGTCAATCCTCCTATGGCCCCGAGGTACCTTTTTAATGCCCCAACTCGGGAGGGATCGCATCCCCTAGACCCTTGAGTAATTGGTCGCGCACCATAAAACACCGCGGTGACCACTGCGTGGCATTCTTTGCCTATCGCTCTCTCCTGGCATCCATATTCCTCTCTAAAAATGCTCCACCCCTTCTAGTTCCCGTCTAAATCTAATCCCTTTTGGGATCGATCCCCGCGACGCAAATCATCTTGGTCTATCCCCAAGGTCCCCTTGTGGGAGCTACGTGTGTGACCATTACTTCGCCTAAATAACGACACCCTTCAACTCATTGCTCGTAATCGGTCAATCCAACGTCGGATTATATCTCCGATGCGGAGGATCCATCGACACCGCAACTCCTTCGTTTGGTGCAAATGGACATTTATTTGTTTCATGATAGCAAAATCTGATTGTTGAAGAGTAATAATAATCATAATATTTGTATGGGTGAAGGATGAGGGAAATATGAGGCGAGCACGAGGAGCACTTAGCAATATGAGGAAACGTGCGCCTTAATAATCTATATGTGTATTGATCTAAAAATTTTATTTATACATCAAAGTCATTGGATGCATTAATTAAATTTGCGGTAACAAATTTATATTTGTCAAAGCATACATAATTTATACATATATGCAGGCCTTCGGATAGCTAAGTGCTTAACGCGTTCGACTTCGGTGAAAGTGGTTCCGGGTTTGATTCCCGGTGGGAGCTCACGTGCGAAATGACCTTAGCAGTCGAAGCTTTTAAAATTACTATTTCTAGTGGTATATATGTATGCAGAGCCGAGCCCGGCCTTTCTGCCGCCCGGGTGCAGACATAATTTGCCGCCACTTAAAATTAAATACTAAAACCATATATTTCCTGATTTGTAGGTGAAAATTAGTTTGAAAGACATTACATAGGTTACAAAACATCAGTAACAATTAATTATGCATATTCCATATGCTGACGTTGTAAATAGTAAGCATACGAAATAGTAAATTTTTGATAGTTCAAATTACTTTCGAGCAACATTATCATTGTAATGCGCGTAACTTAAATTATATGATAAAAATTGAGGTAATCAGAGAAATTATGCATCTTTTAATCGAATTCATTAGCAGGAATATTTGCTTATCAGCTTGCCGTATCAAAGCCGTTAGGAAAATATGCTCGTCACGAATATCCGTAATGCAAATTATTCATAAAGCACATATCGATACAACCTCCCCTCGTTATTTACTTCCATTTAATCTCCATCCCTTCTCTGGAAGCGAGAATTTTTATTTTCCTCTCAGAAAGGAATTACCTCGATTAATTTCGGTTTCACTCCTGGACACAAAAAAATCGGTTGTTTAATTTCCTTGATTTATCTGTTTGCTTTTTCTTCATTAAAACTCGGCGTGGAGGAGGGCATCTTTTTCCGTCCTCCCGAGTAATTAACCCCCACGCAATTCTTTACTTAAAAAAATTGCCTTTTGGCAAATTAAAGCTCCCGCAATTAGCAACGATTCGCAAACTTAATTTGCATCGACCTGATGCTATCTTATCGCATCTCGTAGAACATTGTGTCCTGATGATGGCCAATCCATTTCCCCTTTAATTCTCATTCTATACTTGACCTTATGATCGTTCTATACGAAGTTTCCTTGTTACATTCATTCAAGTTTTAAGTGAGTTACGTTTTCGGTTACTGGGTTCTAAGAATACTCTCTGTGGCTATTATGGTAGTTAATGCGCATGAGATATTTAAGAAGTGATAAATATCATTATTATTTTAGAGATTTAAAGTACTCCTTAAGCCGTTAGGTAGCTGGCAGAGCTGTGCTTATTTACAAAGCTTGTGCTGTGACCGATGTAGAAATAACATTTTGGAGAGGAAACTATTCGTTGCGGTCATTCTTTTATTTCTCTTTATTCTTTCGAGCTCGGTAGCACTAAAAAGAGGTCCGGAAACAAGTCTCGACAGTGAGTACCCGAGGTCTCGCCCCAGACATATTGTTCCACATCTTCCGTTTACCCAAGACTTCCCCTTACACTCTACTCCCTCCATTTCCTCTTTCTTGTCACTCTCACCCACTCTCTCCAAGTTCTTTCTGAAGTCTTCATGTCATTAGAGTTGGTGGAGATGGTTCGTCGCCGCAAAATGGAACGTAAAGATTGATAAGATAAAGAGACTTTCTAACACACTTATTTTTATTACAGTCGACAAGGAAATGTTTTGTATTGTCATCATATCAATCTTCGTGCGTTGGTGATTTCTTTGTATTTTATTATATTCGGTTTACTTTAATTTCCCTTATAAGATCCATTTTCACAATAGGCTGTGAATTATTCTGCCTGAAGGCCGGTTGAAACCTCATCCCCTCCATTATTAGCTACTAAGAGGTAGGAGAGAGGAATGAGGATTTTAGGCAAGATGAGGAGTGAGGTAGTTAGGTTTTGGTTTCACCAGCAAGTTATTTGTTATTAGTGGAACAGGTCCACGTAAGTGAAGCACAATGACTCTTCAAGTAACACTTTTCATAGCATTTCATACGGAGAGTCCTGAATCAATTCCATAATTTACCATTACTCATATCTCAGAAGCTTTGATATCCTAACAACCTTGATCAAGAAAAACAAAAGTAGATGAAATATACATTTTTGGATATCCTGAACCAAAATTCTCAGAATAGTACATACGTATTTATAAATAGCTTTTATCAAAACTGTTTTCTGAGTAATTGACAACGGCAGCTCATTGACTATTATCATTTTAATGGTAAAACTTTATGTCGTTGTCGAGTAGCAGAATAAATATTAGCTGGCTAAAAACCTTGAAATAGGAACAATAAAATATAGCGTATATGGTATTCGATACATCTATATTGAATAGTGCAAATCTTTATTATAGAGGTCAAAGTATCGACATGTCTTATCTCTATATCCAAACAATCCTTTTAAATGGAATGAAACATCTATTAACCTATTTATACTTATTAACACATAATATAAATATCATTTTAATCAAAAGAATGAACTACTTCGATCCTTATCGTCAGTCTTTTAAGGTTTCACTAATAAAGTAATTCTCTTATAACAGTCCTGCGTTGCTAATTACTTCAGCACTTCAGGACTAATCTTCTTTATGTAGTACCTTCAAATATCTCAACTTTATTTCTGGGTTTCTAAGTTCATTTGTCATTTCAGTTAACCAGTTAAACATTCAGCCATAAATTTTTCTCCCACACTACCGTCTGCCATAACCTTTCCCCAACGTCCAGACAAGCCCTACCCTCTGCATTTATTGCCCACGAGACCTTACCACCCCTCTGCTTTCTCTTTTCCCTTTCCTTGATTGCCCCATATATATCCCCTACTTCTCTCCCTCATCACTCCATAAGCTCTCGCTGCAACACTTTGCCAACATCCTCCCTTCAACTTATTACCTCGCATATTTTTTTTCGCAAAGAGAAGGTTAGTGTCTTCTGCCTCTGTCTCGACCGCTTCCCGTTATTCTTCAGTCTCATCCGATCCGCTGGACCGTTACTGTACTTCCCTCACAACACATCCACCCATCCTGCACTACCCCACTTGGAGTCATTTTTTCAGTCGGGAGCCTCCACGGGGAAAATCGCGGTTTCCTCTCTTTATATCTCCGAGTATGAACTCGAGAGTTGGATGTCCCAGATTTCGTGAGATGTTTCATCCTCTTCGGATACTTTTTGTGTCTTATCTCTCAAGTTTAACTTGCTCATCCTTGTGCTTCAGCCCTTTGTTCATACATGTTAAGTAATAAACACTTATTTCTTTTATAATTCTATAAAGCACCGGTAATACTCAATATTTTTGTATTTTCTCCTTAATATACTAGTAATAAATGTACAGATTAGCAGTCGCGAATACACACGAGCACAACAAAGGGAAAAAAGTTGATTTTTCTAGAATAACGGAATGATTTAACAGAAATGTTATTTCTAGAAAGACAACGGGAAACAACACTTTGGCACAATTAATAATGTATATATACATATATAACAATTAAATAAAATATACATCATATTTTTTTCTTCAGGTGTAATGTAATACTAAAAATTCTCCATAGTAACATACAAAAACTACATTCACCCAGAATTATATACGTCAGTCTAAAAATAATAATGGAAATAAACAGCATAACTAGCATCGTTAATTTGTCTGCTTTTAGGCTAAGATATATCAGATAACGTATTTAAGCTAAAGAAATTGCTACGCTGTAGTATGCTGCTCAGATATCAATCCTAGAGAGAATAATAATATAATAGAAACAGAATTATGGTACATTATAAAATACACGAATATGAATACATACATATATGCATATGCATGTACTAATTTCAGTCGTGTGAAGTACACGTTTTTTTTCAAAAAACTCCCATTTGAGAGTATTCTTTACTTCACCTTTTCTCTCGCTCTTCTGATGCCTTTAAAACTATCTTGCGGATAGATAAATAAAGTAAATATATGCCGCTAAAAATACTAACGTTTCTATCCAATATGTCGCAAATGAACCAACTGGGGGAAGGAACGCAGCCTAAAATAGTACAAGCGACACATTTTTCCGAAAGAATGGCACCGGATGGCAAAAAATGTCGTAGAAATTAACGCTCCCATACTGAACTCAACAATTCCGCCAGTGGTTAATTTTTTTTCTTTTCTCTTGTCTTCTTTATCGCTTCCCTCGGAAGCGTCTTTCCTTAAATTAACCTCCGGCCTGAGTAATTGTCGAGGGTGGTCGTTTAAATATTTCACTCAGTCGCTCGCATCACCTGAAGCGGCGATTTTATGTCCGAGGTGGTTCAGTTCCATGCTTTCCCAGTTCGCGGTGCGAGTTTCACTTAAAGAAAGAGAGAAAAAGCTATTCATTCCTCGTAAGACCAACCATTATGATAAATATTAAGATGAGGGGCTTTCGAAGCGAAAACTTTAATATCTGCTATGAAAGATTGTCATAGGCACACGAAGATGTATTTTCATCGGTGAGATATTTTACTATTGGTTCCTTCTTGTGTGAGCATCCCATTCTTCACAACTGGACTCTCTGAATTTACTTTAGTCCAGATAATACATCAGAAACTTCAGCGATAGGGAGATAGGACTAACGAGGAAAACTGTCTCCGGAAACAAATTTGTTAGCCAAAACCTTTCTTCTTCAAAATGCTGTTACCTATAAGTTACTAATTCTAAAAATATATGTGACGTCTACATTAACACCGTTGCTTACGTTGTTGCTCATCTTTTACATTTGTTGATGGTTAAGGATGTATTGATTCTGAAATAAATAGATTTATGTGTAAATGTGCTTAGGAGTTACTTCATGGAAAGTCATCACAGGAGAGAAAGAAAACTTGGTAATTTTCTCTTCTAGGTCTATGAGATTTATTAATCATATTTGTCCTTAATAATAATTACCTTCATATTTTCCTAGTTATCTCGATGTTGGATTTCTTTCTTTTTACTTTTGACTCTCGGTTGTCTTTTATTGAGCCGTACGTTGTCGTTTTGTGTTTATTACGTTATTTTCTTGCGTGATACATTTTATTCCTGATTTCGTAAACAAAATATATTTATAAATTACTTCAACATTATTAAATCGTTAACTTTTAGTAAGTTTCAGTTATTTGAACAATAAAATAACGTGTACTTTTCGAGCATTAAAACTTTAAGATTATACAAAAGTGAAATATTTGATTTTTAACTTGATAAATGTACCTCTTAAGTGCTTATTCTTACATGAGCGAAGAATCAGCGTTTAATCAGCATCTCCTTGTTATTCTATGGTAGCCGACCGTTCTATTATCCGGCCTTAGTTTCTTTCTCGCGAAAGTCGGTAAATCGTTGCAGTTGCAATCGACTTTCATCATCATTCCGCGGTATTCCCTATCTGATTCCTGCAGCCTTTCTCGTGCCTTCTTTAGTGCTATTAATTCTCTCTCGCTGTTCTCCAATTCTTTCTTAATTTCCGTTCGTAGACGCGTCCTCGTCCTTCCCCATGTCCTTGATATTCCTTTCTTCTCCATCCTCAAATATCCATTCCATTTCCTCCTCTATTCCGTCAGTTCCGTATTCGCTCCTCTTAAATCTCATCTCGCGTTGGTCTAAAGGCGCTGTCTGCCGCAGATACGAGAGCCTCGTTAGAAAAATGAGCCATATTGGCTGAAGCCTTTAGGTAAGCTATATTCCTTTCCGTCGGAAGCTTCAATGGAAGGGCTCCCTTTCCCTGAGTCAGATTCTCCTAGTTTAGGACTCTTCTCCGTGGGAGAGTCGCTTCCTTCTCCCCAATTACATCTCTCTTCACCCAATCGAACGTCTATCGCACCATACGTGTTTGAAATTCTCAGAACGCTCGACTTCTGTTTCGAACAGTAGTGTCTTTGACGCTTAATTAATCAAGGTCCTTGTACATGCACCTTGGAGTGAATTTGGACGTGTGTCCTTAACCGATTTTCCACACTTTACACTAGAAATCTTTGTGCTTCGAGGACCATTTAAAATTTAGTACCACTTGACTACTTGGAAACTTTTGGGTAGCCATAATGTCGAATTGAACTTCCTTGGGCTTGGGGTTGGATTGAGAGTAAAACATTATGTGTTATGTACACAACGCGTCTCTTTGGTTCTTTTCACGTCTTTATCATGTCTTTATTTGGCGAATTTTAGACTAGCCTGGCAGAATTTTCAATTCTGCCAGGCTAGCAGCACTACTAGCAAACTTACCCCCACTCCAATGAGGGTGAAATAAAATTGTTTCAAGTAGCCTCTTTGAGTCAATACCATCACAAAATGTTATGATATTGACTCAATTGTATTATTGTTTAACATTTTATTAATATAGTGGTAACAAATTACAACTATGGTAAGTTTAATTTACTTCGAAAATCTGCTCTAAACCCAATAATTTACTCAGTTATCTCTGAGTTTAAATTTGGAGGTAATATGATATTTTAATGCGTATCATATCACTAGTAATTAATCGTAAATTATTAAAAATCCTTAACACCTACATTCTTCGTTATCAAAAATGGATTTGATACTTCGTCTAGAAGTATCACTTTTTTAAGAGTCATCAGATCGATGTAAGGCCACGTTATCTCTTCCGGCGCTGCTTAAAGTTAATTCAAATTTCTGAAATGAATTCGAAAGGTCTCTCTCTTTTATCATCGTAGCCTTGAAAATACTCTCACCGGATTCGTATTACCCTACCCAAAATTTCAACCACTCCTCTGGAAATGTGAGTGGAAACCTCTCTTGCCCTCTTCTTCTTTCTTCAGTCTCCATCTCAATTCCTCCCCTCTCTCAATCTTCTCTTCTGCCTCTTCTCCCTCATTGGCTATCAATGCTTCTTTTCACCAATTTTCCTCAAGAACTCCATCCCTATCCTCAAAATCGCCATTACATCGATAAATTCCTTCCTAATCCTTTTTCCTTCCATTCCAGCTCCGGGTTCTTTCGATTTCTGCTCCAACAAACCTCTTTTTCAGTTCCCTTACGCACTCATTCTTCCTCCGTCCACGCTTAGCCCATCTTTCTCATTCAAATCCCCCAATCCTCTCCTTGTATAACAACTCAGCGGGTTTTCATTGTGGTGGGGTCGAAGATAAACCATTCCCATAATTTGGTTCGATTTTTTGGGTTTTTTTTTCGATTGGATTATCTCGGATATGGATTTTCGTCTTCTTATAATCCGTATAAAAAGAATTTATTTTAAAAAATGCGTCTGTTGAAACAGCGTGGATGTTGTGGGAGATAGGAGCCAACTATCGTAATTCATGTTACATATTTTCACAGATTCCGAAAAATATTTATGTAAAACACATATCTGATCTCGGAAAACTGTGCCATTAACAACTATGATAACATTCCTATGGTTTGCTTTGCAAAGAGTCTACCGAATTCTTAATTATAAATTTTAATTTTCCGAATAACCGAATAACTCTTCCTAAGGATAAATAACCTAGTTCGTAATTTTATTCTGCAAATTATTTGGACGTGTACCTGATGATGGAATAACTAGCCAAAGTGATTTCATGTTTTATAAATTCTTGCAGAAGTTGTTTGTAAAATAAAATATCATTTGTAATCAATCCCAATAAATTAGCAGCAGAACGTTACAATTTTAATTCGATAAATGGTAAAACAAAATAGAAATTCTTCGTCATTTTCCCCTTCCCAATTTAATATTCTGGATTTCTGTGTTTCAAGCGCAATCTTATTGTGAAAACCATATAGCGATTTCCTTTTAGTTTACATTTCTTATTAAGACGATCTTCGTTAATCTTGTTGGTAATGATGCAAAGATGACTTCAATGACGAGTGGATACTTCGAATTTCCAATTAGGCGATATCGCTCTTTTCCTTTACTTTACTTAAACATAGAGAGAATTTTCCGCGTGGAATAGAAAATAAATAGCGAAACGTGAATCCCTCTTTAATCACCTGTGTTAAATTCTCCGGAAAAATATTCAGGTTGTAGAATACTTAGTTTATTGGAGTGAGGAGTAGAGATACGAAAGACAAATTCCAGAAATACTCAACAATTCTTAGCCTTCCTTCTTTGAGGAAAGATTTATCTAAATAAAAATATTATTATTATAAAAGAGTTTATATTTCTCATTCTAGGCAAAGTCTTTCTCAAGTTCAGACGCATTTCGCTTTGAGTAGAGAAGGTCTTCGATGAAATTTGGGTTAAACTTCTTGCGAATCCGATTTGCTATGCGTTGACCTAAATACTGATAACTGCAGCTTTCATCAGAATCACCAGGAACTCTTTCCTTTTCAAGAACATCTCTCTTAGGTTTAATTTTACGTTGATGAACTGGGCATTTCGGCTTTTCTATAATACATTTTATCGTAAAGGCGTTCATGTAGCGGCATTCTTTCACATGGTAGTAAGCAACGGTTTTCATTTAATAAATTTTCCTGCTCCGAAAAAAGTGCAAGCTAAATTTTAGATGGCAGATATCCAAACTCCAAAACCTAGTTTGAAAACTGTTTTGTCTAGCTCTCTAGTTTTATTAAATAAATTTAGATTCTGCTATTGTTTATTACAACATTCGTGGCAGAACTTTTATTTCTTACAGAGAATTTTGCATGTTCGAAATATCGCTTGGGTTCAGCAATAATAAGTGAGCAATTTAATCTTACTGACTTAAATTAGTTTGTAAAGGTTACTAAGTACTTTAATCAGTGACTGCAAATACTTTGTGTCTTTAACTTATCATCTCAAAAATATAATATTTTTATGAATATGCAACTTTCTTGCGGTGAATATACTTAAAATTCGTAACTACCTGATCGGAATCTTATTCAGGTAGCTTGGATATCAATTTTGATTATATTTCGATTGTATTCATTGGGTAGTAGCCGTTCACCTGAATAAATCACCTACACAACGTAATCTGTCTCCGCAGAAAGTTTTCTATTGAGGGTAAAGGTTTTATTTCAGTAACACTTCTTTTCTCATTCGCTCTTTGACAAAACGAAATTTTCTCGTAATAAATATGATTCGCAATTTATTACTTCATGCCGTTCACAACTCATTTAATACAACAAAAATTTTCATTCATATCGTAATTTTGGTTCGCAAAGCAATTTCGCGAGAAAAGGTATTGGGCTCCCTTCCAACATTTCTTTTCACTCGGCTCTAATCACAAACTTCATTTGCGAATATCTAAGTGTTCCCTTCATCTGGAAATGGAAGTCCAAAAACTCTCCAAGATTCTTATTCCGGTTTCGTAAATTTCCTTCGACTTCTCGAATAATCGTTCACCGTCGCGAGAAAAATGACTACCTCACCCTCGTTTTCTCCTCGAATTATATGGAAGAGGTCTCTTTCGCTCAAGCCACGTCTTATTTCTTTTTTCTTCTTTATTTCATCTCCTTTTCTTTCTCATTCTCTCTCTTCAATTTCTACCACATTTTCCCCTTCGACCCTTTCCCAAGGTTTTCTTGATTAATTCATTTAAAAGAGGAAAAACGTGAAGAGTTCCAAATCTTCGTTGTCCCAGTCGAATTTCTTCCTCCGAGCAATAAGGAATTGTCTATATTTTTTGGAGACCAGAGGTTACTTGCCTATGCAGAATTGTTTAATTTCTTAAGGAATATTGATGCCCTCCAATTTTATAAAGTCAATTTTGTTTAAAAGATTTGTTGCCGGAAAATCTATTATGAAATTGTCTTCCATACCTTCTTTGTTCCAATGATCTCCTGCTTGAATAAGTGCTCGCAAAAACGTAGCGCCTTAATCCTGATATTTTAAAAATATAAAATTTATAATTGCATTTAAAAATGAACGTTTTAAATAAAAGGTTGATTTTCTAATGAATTGATGTAGCTTGTTTGCTTTCTCGGTGTGAAACCTCTTCCGTAACTGTAATTCATTTATTATACTGTATAATTCTTTTATTTCAGTTGCAATATTTTTCAGTCATGTCAGTATTTTCAAACTATTTCATTTCTTATATTTAAGCTTCATATACCATTTCAGTATCATTATCCTGTACCTATACCGAAAGAGAGATCTCCTCCGTCATGAATTACGTAGTAGTAGTATTGTTAAAAGTGCTTCGACAGCTGAGGTCAATTCGCACGTAGGCCCCCACCGGGAATCGAACACGGGACCGCTTTCACTGAAATCGGAAGTTGCTCACGCGGGCTATCCGAGAACCATGTTATTTATACTAATTACGTAAAATAACTTAGCTTCCATTCTTTAGGCTCATTTGGACCAAGGTTGTAAGTTAGTAATACTAAATTGAATATTAGAAAGTGATATCAAAGGTATTAGTACATTTTCATCAATTTATTGATAATTAAGATTAAAATATTGATGATTAAGATGAATAAGAGCAAAAAGATGATTAAGATATATTGAGATTCAGATCAAATTACATTAGAATGTAATGTAATTTGATCTGAATAACGAGTTATAAGCGAAAGAACGGTTTCATTTCCAGACTTTGAAACTTCAGTAGAATCTGTGATATCTTTACCATTGCAATTCAACTCAGCATACACGCTGCTTTTTCTCGTAGCCTTATTTCATCCTAGTGCGTGCCTGTGAAACATGCCTTTTAGATACCATTATTTCTTTATAAATCGAAATATCATCGAAATCGATGGTGTCTATAACGGTCGACGCCTCAGGAAATTAATAATTCCTATCATTTGAGTGCGAGAGATCAGCATAAACGTATTCCGAGGAAAAGGAAAATGGAGCCACAAAGGATATCATCCGAACGCATATTCGATACTACGTGTAACAAGGAATGAGATATTTTTGCAATCCCTCTTTCCCCTGCTCTTTTTATGTCTGTCTAGCAACAGAGGAATATCCGGTTGCTGCAATGTCTGCCGTTCCTATTTCCGCCGCTAAGTTTATGGGGTTGGTCGTTTAATCTTTCCCTTTCTCGTATGTATCCCATCCTTTGCTTATGTGCGATTCTTTAATCACTTCCCTCAGAAAGTCGTTCTTCCTTCAAAGAGGGAAATCAAAGAGATTCTCGCATTTCTCAAAGGACAAAGGTAAACTTCGGTTCATTCAATGATAACCGAAAATGAATATAAAATGTGCGAGAGATCTGTTGTGAATTGAGGATTTGTTTTCGATTTTTATTTGTTTCTTCAGCTTTTATTCTCTTCCACTTACACTTCCCTTATTTTATGTTCTCTTGAAACACGTATGTTAAGCATAAATAAGTACGTAAAATTCAAGCTATTTCCGGTTAGCTCGCTGTCAGAACTATGTCAGTACAATATTCAGCGCGGTAGTTGTTTAGAACCTTAAGCCCACATCTATTAGCTGCCAAAGTTTTGAAGGAGGAACGACGCTTATTAGGCAATTTGAGGATTAAAGTATTTTGTCATTGCTCTCCATCTTAGCCAACATGCTCTCAGTGAATATCGTAACATAATTACCCTATGAATAGCATTCTTCACGCTATCGAAAGAGGAAAGACCAATCGAATGCCATTCGTTCAGCATCACTCTTATTTCAATACCTTTCATATTATCATGGCATATAAGAAGACTGAGAAGAAATTTATGAAAGATAACTTTTTTTCTATCCTCAATCCAAAGGCAAATAAAAAATTATTATTCATTAATATTATATAATAATTATTATTATTCATTCGTTATATCATGAATACGAATAATCATATTTTTATGCAGTTTCAAGGAAAAAATTGCGTAACAGTGAATGAGATTTGGATCTTTAAATTTTGCTTTTTTTCTCTGAAGATTTTTTGGCCTGTCACCTTAGAAATTGCACATTATCATCCTTGCAAATCATTCCTCATTCATGAATCATGAAGGATGGCCTACTTTTGATCCTTGTTTATTTTTTCCTCTCCTTCATCACCTTATCGTAAGAAAGCACTTTCGCCTTTCCCTGCCCTTCACAAAGACGGTATCTCATTCTTACAATTTTTGCTGGAATTTTACGGCCACCTTTCCCTCCATACCTGCATTTTACCTTCCTTTAAGCTCCTACTCTTTCTTTTATCGATCACTTTTCCTACAGCCCTCGTACTTTCCTTAAACTGCCTTCTTACTCAATTATAGTAATATTTTTCCTCTTTACAAAGTAATTTCCCTTTCTTCCCACTTTATCTTTATCCTTAACTACGGTAACCAGGTTATAATATTGAGCATGTGTGCCAAACCAAAATAATCGAATCAAACCAACTGAATATGATAATATATGCCTCTTATTCTTCGTATTTGTTAATTAAATCATTAAAAATAGCTGCGAACGCTTACTTTACTTCAGATATTGAATTCAAATCAATTGATTTCATTTTCAAGTTAGGTAGAAATGCATTTTGAATTATTAGAATAGGAACTTACTCGTAAGTACGTTAAGTCTTTTCTTTCGTTTTCAATTCTTTATAATAAAAGGAAATATACATTTACGTGAGTGGGTTAGTTCAACAAATTATATTTTCGAATTAGTTCATCGCTTATCTTGTTAACATAAGTATGATATCTCTATTTTATTGAAAGTTTTATGGGCAAGTTTCTTATCTGCAGATGTGCTGAAGCGTGTGAAAGCTGTGGTAATTACCAATGAATCGAGAGGATGGAAATTTGAGATTCTTTAACAAATGAGAATTTTAATTTACCGTATGCGTTTCAGTTCCGATTTCTCTCTCCTCACATTCTCATCACTAGCTACCTTATATTAAAATGAATATCTGAATACAAGCCTGATAAATGTAAGTCATTTGCGGCCGTATGAATTCATTTAACCCCAAAAGAAAGTTCAGTTGATCGTAGAAATTGATCCACACGTAACTCTGGTGGAGTTGTTTTTCAGGGATTTTCTGTGTTGAAATTTACTAGTTATTCTTAGCACTCAAGCGATTTTTGCCATTGTTATTAGAGAGCTCTCACATTATGAATCTGAGTCAGATACTTTCCTGTAACGCCAAGTGTTTTCTCAGAATTGCGAAGGTGTTGTACAAAATATTTACGAATCAGGATATTTCAGTGAACTCACCTATTCGCTCTGTAAAGTCGTTTGTACTTTATTTTACAGATGGCTCGAATCTGTTTATTGTTGAGATCGCTTCAGTGAAATTTGTAATCGGAACACTTCCGGTTAGTTTCGTGAAGGTTGAGTGTTTAAAATATTAGTGCAAAATACGTTGCAGCGTGGCACAAGGCAAATTATCTCGCACTATGATGAGCGAGATATATTTCTATGAGCAATCGTGATTGAATGTTATAGAAAAATAAAAATTGAGATGAATTCGGAATTTTGGCATTCGATAAAGGAAAGCATTTCCGATACAAAATTTCCAAGCAAAGAATCGGTCGCTCAATTATAAGTGAGCTTCTACAAACGTAATACTTCGCTTTTTTAACTAACCCCTTCCCATTTGTATCGTTAGAAGTTTCCTCGATCTCAGTCCTTTTTCCGTTTAATTAGACTCCGCAATTTATTTGTCTCATCATCTCCATATCGTTTTCTTCCTTTATTTGCAAACAAAATTCCGATTCAACCGTCATTACGGTGAATGCTCATTGTGCTCTGATCCTTTCCGTTGTTTTTTTCGCTCCATTTGGCTCGATTCATGTGATCTTCGCTTCCAAATGGAAGGGAGTATTTTGAAAACATGCTCCATTTCATTTAGGGATAGAAAAACCTCACAATTCGTTTTCTGCTACGATACTATGCATGCGGTGATGATTTGTGGGTATCGATCCCGAAGAATGATCAATACAGCAACTTACTATATTCAACATTCTTCACGAAATATTTGATTTGCGAATCAAGCTTACCTTATGCTTGAGTGTTCTGTATAACGCTCTCTCTCTCTGCTTGCTAAATTTAAAAAAGTAAACGAGTTTAAATCACTCTGGCGGAAAGATATCTTTATAGAAGAATATCATCTAGCATATTATTGCGTAGCTTTTAAGCATCTCGCTCTTTATATCATTTCTGATGTTTCGTTTATCAATTTTATATATTTTGGCGTATTTTTAAGCCAATTTTTGCACTCTTCACCTTCAATTGCTTCCTTTTTTGTCTTCTCTTTTGCTGTACTGTTCCACTATCTTCCCATCTCTAATTCCATATATTTGGATTATCTACTTTTGATTCTTGCTTACCTGATGAAATTGCTTAGCTACGAAACGGGAAGTTTTCTGTATTTAAAATGTAACTTAATAAAAGCTATTGTAAAGAGCTCATTGGGAAAAACTATTTTCATTTCAAGCCTGATGAAATGTATTTTATCCAAACGCATTTTCCATCCTTCGTACGGAACTTTGAAGATGAGATTAGTTAGAGAAATTAATATAGCCGCACCATTTAATTTTTAAGTAACCAATTCTTCGTTAAAGGAATCTCCTTTTTTAAAAAGGACATGAAAAAAGTCTGACAGGAATTTTTCTGGTGCTGTGCTTTTTTTAAGTCCGTTTTTCCTTGAGATTTTCCGAGGTGCACACCTTAACGTGCAATGTCACCTTAACCCTTTCCCTTTCCTTAAGGGGGTTTCTCCTTTCCACCACTTTAAACGGCCGGTTCCTCAACGAAGAGGTTGGCCGTGGACGATGCCGCATAGTCGGACGAAACCACTTTGCCCTTGCCTAAAAAGTCTCTCAAAACAGCTTGAGAATATGTTCTGGCTCGAAGGCTTAGTGGGATGAAGCATTTTCCCGGAAAGCGGAAGATTCCAGATTCTTGTACTCGTCCTATTCATTATTCATGACCGTTTTTTCTTGGGATTTTCCTAAGTGCACGCCTTAACGTGTTAAGTTGCCTTTACCCCTTTCCTGTGTGGAATCTCCTTTGCTTTTAACTCCCGTGATAAACATATAAAAAAAAATACGTATTTCACTATTGGGGTGCAAACTTAAAAGTTTTTCCGATGAAATATGAATTTCAAAAGTCCATTACGAATATACGAACTTGGATTACATATTCCATTCAGAAATCCCAGTCAATGCATAGAACATCGCCTTATCATCCGTTTCCCGCCGCTTAATCCCGGGACGAATTAGTCACAGATTTGAGCACCTGTTTATTCCGGACCTACGCCAATTGTTACCCCGTCAATCTCACAATACAATCGCGTGTCCAGTGGGTGAATTTCTCTCACTCATTCAAGTCGCTGTTTCAAGTCACGTGACCGCTTCCTTCGAAACTTTCTTCCTCGGAAAGGGTTTCGAGATTTTGGCGGCTTTTTAAGCTCCAGCCATCATATCAGAATGCCTAATTCCGATTCCCTTTTGAATGCCTTCGGTATCTCTCTATCTCTCTTACTACGGACCCCATTCAACCACGCCCATTCTCGTCCCTTAGCCACGAGCTCCATCTGAAATCCCCCTACGCATTACATCTCTCCCCCCTTTTACTCAACCCCCTCCTTCATATATCGCCCCGCTCAAATCTCCGGGGATAGGGGTGTCGGGGTGCTAGTTTATGCCGGAGGATTGGTAGGGATCCGGCGCTGCCAACGCTTCGAAGTTTTGAGAGTTAACCATAGGAATGGCCGAACTTTTAATGGTTCGTGAAATTACTACGGCCGATGAAGGTTCCGTGAATGCCATCGGCACCCGCGCAGAGAAAGAATTCTGGTTAGAAGGTGCACTTTCCAGGAAGTGGTCCCTGGTGGGGATTCGAGTGTACCTGTTCAATTACATTTCTCTATCTTATATTTTTAGCTTGATAAGCATAATCTATACAAATAATAATATTTATTATTACGTAGTCTTCTTGAAGGGTAGATTGACACCGTCTCTTCTTTCATCTAACCCATAGACAGTGATGTAAAAGCAGAACTTAGCTAACTTCACTACTGGTAAGAAGGTTTGGAAAAAACTGGTAGGTGTGTATCTATGGAAACACGAAAGCTTATGGAACTCCGGTATGCAGTGAGGAGAAAGTCGTTTTTGGAAGAGGTAGACTTGAGGGAAGTGTGGCTTGGGTTAGACGGGAAAATATCTATCAAAATACAAACAATCCCAGAGAGTATATTCAAATTGTTGACCCTGGACGAATTTTGGCTTTGAGGAGCCGCTTTATATTGTCTTTACATTCATATTTAAAGATTTATAAAGTAGGTTTGCTAAAATTTATTCTGGCTAAAAGTTTTGCGAAAATGTTAAAAGACCTAAGTGTAAGTTTGTTTACTAGTAAGTTTGTGACTTAGGATAGAACCAATAGGAAAAGGGCATAGATGTTCTGAGTGTACGTGTTAGTTATATTTACTCAATTACAGTTTATGTTTCGCTGCTGTCTAGCGTTTCTGCCGAAAAGTTTAATGAACCACGTGGATCATCTACGAGTCCTTAAATTAGACAACCGTCTTTTTCAATCACGTATTCATGCATCATGTATGTATTACATATCTCCGAAAAACTGTTAAAATTCTCCATAAACCAAATTAACAATCTACTACGGCTACAAACAAAGTAGATTTTAGTTTTAAATAATTGATAGTTATAAAATATACGTTATAATAAGTTTTAGTACGAGTATTAGGTGCTTGCTCAGCTAAGCTTACTTTACCTACGGCTAAAAGTTTTGAAATCGAATTTATTTAGCAAGCTATGGGAAGTTTAGCGAGCCGGTTGCAAGCCTGGAAAACTTTGATGAACTGTCCACATGGCATCTTCATATCCAAAGAAAGATTGCTAATACTTATTGTAGTGGTTTTAATTTTAGTAGCAACCGATTCCGTAAGGTTGGCGGCATTGTCAAGGATGGAACTCACTCGTGTGTGGGGGTGGGTCGAAAGGACTCCCTTTTCTCTCACGCTGCCCGTAGTAAGGGATGAGCAGCGGAGGGTGGCTCCTAAGCCTAGATGGGGATTCCCCAGAACTCTGTCGCCCGAAAAGGGTAAGAGAAAGTGAGTCACTCGTCCGGAAGGGAACGAGACTGCCAACCTTTGGAGAGCCTCCGAGTAGAAAAGGAAAACCCTGAAGGGAGACAAATATTCTTTCGCGTATGTCCAAGAGTAGGGAAAAAGGGGGAAGGAAGGAATCCCTCTCTTCCCTGACCCTTAGGATCGAGGGTTCGAGGGCACTTTTAGGGAGGAGACTGTGCGGTTTGGCCCCATCTGATCGTTCACCTCAAGTCGACCTCTGTTTTTCTGGATGGTTCAAGGGAGAGGATTTTTTTTGTTTGCATTGAAATTTAGGAGTACCTAAAAGCTAATATAATACATCGAGGCTATGACATTTAAGCCACTTACTGCTTACGCTTCTGAGCGTGCGTTTTCTTAGAGCTTGCACATTCACAGCAAAATTATTTTTATTATCAATTGAAACACTACAAATAGGTGCAGTACCTGGTGGCAGTGTGTAGAATTATACAAATGTATAAGATATCACACCCTTAAAAAGAAAACTTACAAAAGGATTACGTAGAAAATTAATTACATACAAAATAATAACACATACCATGCAAGAAGAGGAAGGAAGGTTTAAAGAATATAATATTAGTAATTAAGAAATTAGCTTTAGTCTTTTCTTCATTTCCGTACAGTAAAAATGTCGTATTCGAATGCGTAATAAAAATAGTAGCGCCATTGTGTGGGTGAGTCTGAGGACTCTCTTGTGATATCTACCCTATTATCTTCAAGTATCCAAACAGAAAGAGATAGCGATAAAAATACAAAACAGACTAACACTGCTTTGAACACTCACCTTTTTCGAAATTTTACTTTTTGAAACACTACAAGCATAAACGTGTGCTTTACAATAAAAAAAGTATGGATGAACTAATAAGAAATAATGCATATGAATAACCGGGTTACTCAGCGAAATATTGCTCTAACGACAGTGTACCTAAAACCATAGTCTATTAAATTCACCTCCGCGACTGAGGAAACGTAGCAAGAAAAATTTCGTGTTTTAGGACACAAGGAGACCAATCAAAATTGTGTAAAATAAAGCGACTTATCTGCAAACTCTGAGATATTCATTATCTCTTTGAGTTCCATGAGAAATCAGTCTCTCTCAACTATATATTTCCACTCGCAACGTATTGCTTTTATTCTTTCTTAAGTACCTTAGTAGTAAATTTTAGTTTACATTTTTTCGTCGGCCTCCAATCGACCCCTAGCAATATTATTCAGAACTCGGGCGGTGGATTTCGATATAGTAAAAAAACCAGCACATAACAATTGGTAACACGGAGTTGTAAGAGACTTCTCACGGAACTCCAGGGAGGTAATGAGCGTCTCCAAGTTTACAAATAAATCGAAAAATTTACCGCGCCGTCAAAAATGTATCGCTTTAATATAATCATCCCTGATTGGTCTCCATCCCTGCACCCCTTGGATCCATAACATCTCCCCCCAAATATGGAAATTTACGAAAATTAATATCTATAGCCACAGCTGAAGGAAGATAAAATGGAAATCAAACACTACAAGGATAAAAAATATCCACCGAATTACTGTATGAAAATTATCTGATGTTGTATCGATACCATAAATCCAGTAAAACTCTATTGAGGAAGAAAGGTGACAGGCAATGGGATTAAATTCCTTTTCGTCTAACGCCCCCCTATATTAGACCAGCCCCCAGGGGGCGGCATCGCCCAGTTTGGGAATCACTGGTTTAAAGGACCATGGGTCATCAAACTTACATGTACTATGGATCTAAATGGATCTTCATCAGCCGTAAAAATTATAATCTACCAAGAATATTTGTTTGCGAAAGAGTCGCTTTAAAAAGTTTAATTAATACCTTAAAAATTAAGCATACATGTAAGGCATTTTACTGAATTTTTCATGTTACATATAAGCCGGGGATTAGATTAACTGGGGATTAATGTTTCCCAGCCATCTCGGATGATCGTAGGACTGCTATATTCTCTTTTCGTCACGATACAAAAGACTAACCGTTGAGGAAATGGTTTCTTTCCCTTATGTTTACGCAGCGGGTGCAAGAAAAGAGGGTCGTGCTCTATCGTCTTCGACCCCTAAGTGAATATGCATTATATTTTCCCATCTCTGGGCTCGTCTTTGTTCCCGCTATGTTCCAACGCTGTTTCCCTAAGGGTGTAATGCTTGTCCCCTTCCGGCTTCCACCGCGCCTTACCTTTCATGGAGGCACATCAGAATATCTCAGGGGAAAACATTGGATGAGGTGGGGTGGAGGAAGATCGTAGCATCTCAGCCCGTATGTCTTCTATCTCCCTGAGCTCCTTCCGACCCTCTTCGTGCATTGCCGTTCATCATAGCTTTATTTCTTTCTAAAACGGCTCAGGATATAAGTCTTCATCACCCCCATAACAATGTTCTTTTTTTCTAAGTAATTCAGTTTTTCATTCATGAGCTCTTCCAGTAATTAGCCCTATCTATATTTTAAGAGCCCTCCAAAGTATGCGTTGAGACAAAATCTCTTCTTATATCTATTGGAAGAGGTGATCATATGTTCTTAACGAGGAGAAGGCAATCTCCTATGGTTAGGAAAATGTTTTTAAGGGACGCGAGGATTCATGAAGAAAACTTATCGTTTACCACATTGTTTCAGAAATCAACAAAGGAAGAGTTAACTTTTATGTCTATTTTATTTGTTGGTATAGTTTATATTATCATATTAATTTTTTTATATCAATATTCAGTGGAATCCGATTTGCCCTGTTTATCATTTCAAACATTCTCTGTGAGAAATGTCTTTAACGTATAAGAATCTCTATCTGGATTTAAAACAAGATTTAACGAAATGCTCTTTAAATTCTAGGATGCTTTTGTCTTAGTACAGACGGCAGCAAAAATAAACTTTGGATGCGAAAGTATGGTTTATGACCAATCCTCATTAAAACTATAAGTCATACCGTAAGAAAACTAAATCTGCTAAGAATATTATGATTTGACTTGTGGTCTGCAATTCTCTTTGCTATGATTTTTTATTTACTTCTGTTTGTGAATACATAAATTGATTAGAAACTAGCGTTATTCTGAAATACTTTCTTAATATCTTTAATGGAGAGTTCAAATTTAGCTTGGATTAATAATTGAATTTAAGGCTGGTACCGATGCCGATAGTAGGACTGGAAAAAATGTCCTTGATACTCATATGAAATCCTGTTGTCAGTAATCTACTGATTTCTTTTCATCTTTATTGTTTATGCTTGATTTTTCAATACTCTTTCCGTTTATCTGCTATACCTTTGCTCGTAAAAGTACAGTATTTTTTACCATAGTATCTATTCCGTACAGCTCATTTTCCATTTCCGCTGAGGGATAGTTTACAATACTGATTAACACGGTCCAGCTCTCCGTGCGCAAGTATCATCTTCGCTCACAGATTCCTATCAAATCAAATCATCTTTCCGATTACACTGAATGTAACTGAAATCTCATGGCTCCAATATCCCATAATTACGAAAGAGAAAACCGTTTCGATGATGTAGTTAGCAGTCACGAAAGCTCGTTCCAGCGTTTGAGAGCGTTTTATTTTCAGAGACACGTCGGATTGTAACGGTTTTTATTCCTCATACGGTCCCTTTTACATTTTTTCGAGGGATCGCCACTCCATCTCTCGGCTGTTTTTAAATTTATAGCACGAGGTGTAGAATAACGCTCGGGGTAAATCCCCTCCATTTTTTTAAGCTTCGTCTTTTCCCTCCCACTTTGCCTCCTCCAATTCCCATTTTCTGTCGGCGTTTTATTTATTTACCCCCTTTGTCCCCTCTTCATCCCCACTGCAATCAAATTCCCTTTCCGCCCACGATCGCAATGCTTTTGTGTCCCCTTTTATCCGACGGTTTCGATCCCTGTGTGAACGAGGGCTGTCTGTTAAAGGATGAGCTCCGGACTTGGGACAGAGACATTTTGTTTTCACTCCGCCATTTTCTCCACTTCCTCTTTCTTTTCCTTCGTCTTCCTTTTTCCTATCGAAATTTTTTCTGTTTGCTGCCGAAAAAATACTCTTTCTTTAAACGTACTTTTTGCATTGTTTCAGTCCCTTCTGGCTTCTCCGGAAATATTATTAAATATCCTTCTCTCTCAACGTCGGAGATAAGTTTATTTCTTCTCTGCCTTCCGAGCTCCTTCTTTAGCAACCTTTTGACTTTTATAGTCACAGAAGCAGCGTCATTTTAGAATACGAGGATAAAGCGTTCTCAAATTCCACTCTTTGCAAGAACGATCCTTAATAGTACCATTAATACATGTTTTTTAAAGATGAAATTCATGGAAGAGGCCGTCACTCTCTGGAATCTTGATCACATCACGAGGACTTGTTGAATAAGCACGGTTTTTTTCTTTATTCAACGATTCCTCGTGAGTTATCGTGGTAGTTTTAACGTGCTGCCTTCAAAAATTCTGCCTTAATCGAAAAGATATTAAAGAAATGGACAACATATTTCAGTGGGACGGAAATGAGATATCACAAGTAATTTCTGAATGTATTATTTTCGCAACATGTTGTGAGAATTAGTACACAGTTAGAACTGTTTTGCTACCATATGTTACGCAGCATACACTCGTCATACATACATTACACTCGTCTATTTTTTTCGGGCAGGGACGCTTTTATGCTACCTATAGGGATAAAATATGAGCTAATTAAAATCTACCTATTGTAATACGAAACAGTTATGCAGTTGCATTAGCGATTCCCAGGTTCCTAACGCTGTTTCCGAATGAATCATCTCTCTTTAACCATTAGGAAAGGCATTCGGGTGCCACTTGTAATTAAATCTGAAGCTTTAGTCCTTGTTTCCTTTTAAACTATTATGGTAGTTTTGTGATCTCTTCAAATATCCCTCATTCGAAATAGTAATTAGTTATTTTATATGTTGGTAAAAGTAAAATATTTGGACATAGATGAATAAAATGACTTAAAAACTTATCATGCCGATACATTGGTGTACCACCACTTTTGCAATTATAAATTTTAATCAATAAAAATATTAATTTCAAATTGCTTTCGCATAAGGCAGTCGTTTTCTTTGAATTTCGGTGGGTTGTTCTCAATACAAATTACGTAGGCTGCTAGATAGGATTTGTTAACAATGTTGCAGCAATAGGCCGTCGATTTGTCGGCTGCTGCTCCAACAGATATCATAGTTATCTATTTATGTTTTCATTTATCTTCCCTCTTCATGTGCTGCACACGATTTCTCAGTTTTTTGTTTGTATTCTTTAAAGTTTCAATAACAATAAAGTCATTATTTTACGAATAATACAAATCATTTCGTGAGAATATCGATGCTAAATATTTGCTTAATGTATGATAATGTGAAATTAACTGAGCTGTGAGTGATAATGAATAATGGCATTTATTTTCGTCACTCTTTACTAAATTATTTGAAAATTGGCATTAAATAATTAAAGGGTCATTATGCTGCATTTAGGTGAACTTGCGTTCCTTGTAATATTTTGGATTAGTGATAATAGCGAGTGTAAAATCCCTCACTCCCCATCTTCCCTGGTGAGCCTCATTCCAACCCCAAAACAAAGTATTGGTAATGATGTAGATGTATTGACGATTCAGCCAGCCTTGACAGGCAATGAAAGAACACTCCGTATGCTACACAATTCCAATATTACTTTTATCTTCCTTTACATACGGCAATACGGTTCTTTAATATATCGCAGGATTCCTTCTCTAAGGGTGGAATTCTTCCACCATCTTCTCCTACGCCTCTTTTCTCCCATACTTTAGCATTATTTTCGTTTCTCTCCCTTTATTGGCCATCGGATTCCTCAAATGGCTCTCTTTTGAATCAAGCACCCACATCATCTACCTCAGTTCTTCCGCTCCATCGAATAATTCATCCTTCCCTCCTGTTCCCCAGTCTCTTTTCCCATTCTCGCCTTACTCTCCCCTTGAGCACTCCTCTCACTTTCCCCGCACTCGAGGGCATGCCTCCTATATCAGTATTTAACAGGAAAATGCAATATTTCGGAAATGGGGCGAAACGTTGTTTGCGCGAGTTGCCCGTCATTCTCCTTTAATTCTATTATTCCCACCGATTCATTCGATAAAAAATCCGCGGTGGTTTGATTCGGTCCCCTTTGGAAAGAAAAGCGTCAATTTTACGGTGTTTTTTATTCCACCGTATTCTTTATTTCATTTTCCCTTTTTAAAAGATTTTGAGAGAGGTTTGTTTGAAACGCATTTGTGGAAATGAATAAGTTGTGTGCGCATAAGTCGAGGGGATAATTTAATCGTTCCAATGAAAATACGTGATGAACGGTCACTGGCTTTGCGTTCTATGAATGCATTGTGTTCCTCCAATTATTTATACAGCTAAATGGTTCTTAAATTTCTGTTTATTAGGCATTAACATTTCTATTACTTTGAGACATCCTCATATTTTCATTTTTTTGTACATATACTTTTATATTCTTGTCTGTAGAGACTTGTTAAGTTGCTAAACTCAACTCAAAAACTTAAATTCCATAGTGAAAGAAAGGAAATGGAATAGATTTAAAGGAAATGGAAGGAATTTAAAGAGATATAGGAAACTGAAAATGATTAAGGAAACAAATGTGAAAGTTTTAGAGCTTGCAAGGAAAGGTTAAAACGGAAGAATTTGGCGTATTTAGTGCTATAAAGAACGAAAAGAAAGCCTAAAAGAACAATGGGGAGGTAATGAAAAAAATATCAAAGGGTAGGATGTAGAAGGTGCAAAAATTATAAAGAAGCTATTTTACGTGGTTCAAAAATGATTAAATCCAATTAGAAGATGAATAGAGCGCTCTTTCCTCGTTTCTTCATTTCATTATACATTCTTTTAATTGGATCTTTATAAGGATAAAGGAAAGGAAGGTAACTTAGTTGGTTGAAAACCAACAAAAATCCCAAAGGAATAACATAAATAATAAAATGAACTTATCATCTACTTGTTCTATAAAATGCATAAGAGGGGATTGTTCTGAAAAAGAAAGTGTATAAATACCTACGTGTATAATTATGGTTCATCGAGCAACTTTTTTGATTAGAGAAATATTTTAGGAAGGTTTTTCAGTAAAAATACCACAATTATCAGCCACAATTTTAAGAGGCATCGTATGACTGCTATCTTCACTCGCCATAATATTTGGGATACTTTAAAGAAGTTAATGAAATGGAATTTTTACTAATGGAGCATGTGAAACTTTTTTTGTGGATGAATCCTCCAAGAAAATTTTCCACCTTAGACTCATTCATTAATAGTGCAGGCTTTACTGCAGAACCCAGAGATTCAAGAGAGTACAATCTCATCATCATCTCTGAGGACCTTAAAAAAGAAGTTTTCATTTTTACTGCAACAAGATGCCGTTAGACTCGTCTTCGTCCTTTTCCCAGAGATCTCGATGCTTTCATTATTCCCGAGACCATTCACAAAATTGGTTTTAATCCAAGACAATGGCCGTTCCATTTCAGAATGTGCGCTTAAGTTTATTCTCTTTAATACTCAAGTAATCATGTCGAAATTGAACTAATCTGCTCTCATCATTTTTAGTGTTGGAGCATGTGTAGATGAGCAGTAATATTAACTTAAGATACATTTTTCTATATTTAATCCGTTGTTCGCTTATAATTTTTTCAAAAATTTTTTATGATGCAATAATTGCGTTGCCATTTTCCGAAAGCTTTCGTGATCCGCAGATGTAATTATAATGTTAATACGTTCAACGGTTTATAATCATATTACCTAGGGAAATCGGTCTTTGGAAATATTCCTTTTTAGGTATCAGGTATCGAAGGTAGAAAGCTAGGAGTGCACTCCTCAGGATGTCGAAATTCCACGGAATCCTGATTTGTCCTTACTTTTTTAAGTCACGCATCTAAAATAGGGCTTCTGGTAAAATAATCTGGTACCAATATATATTGTACCCAACCGTAAACTGATCCTCGTTCAAGAACATGAGGTACACATTTGAAAATCGATTCTTTGTATGCATTTTAGAATCTCATATTCAGAAGAAAGTTATCAATCTGCTTGGTTGGGAGAAAGAAATGCTTCTATCAATCTAATCACGAAAGCTTTATCATCTGGGAAAGCGACATTACGTAAACGTATTTCCTCTGTAACGAAAAAAAAGAACACAGAACAAAGGCTGTGGGAGGTCATTAGAGTTCGTGAAAAGCTCCAAAGAAGCCGTTGTTGACACTGAAATAAGATTCACCTTATTATTTTTTTGTGTTTTTCGTTTAAATAATTTTGTTTTTTTAATTATAAAAATCCTTTACAACCGATATCTGCAGCCCGCGATCACTATTTATCTCATTCATGCGGTCCTTTCCTTTTTGTAAGTTGTTTCACCTGCTTTAACGTGTACTCGTTGTCTGATATTACCCCCTTCGAGAATCGGGCTGCGTTTCAGCATTAATTTGCTTAATGAAACTCAATCGGCACTAATGACTTCCTCCATTATCAAGGAAATAACAACGCCCGAGGCTTAGAAAGATTAGGAAACCAACCGCAAACATGCCATTCTTTGCTATGGAATACACACTCTCCTGGAGGAAAATTCCTTCGTGAGCGTTTTCTGCTGCATAAAAACCAGAGGGCCTCCTCGGCATTGTTCAGTAGCCTTGTTTTCCCCTTTCTTTTATTTCGTTTTCCCATAGCGTGATCTCTTCTATCGCCCCACCGCTTCTCCGTCTCGAGGGAACGGAGAGATGTGGGATCGCAGTTACGCGGTCCATATCATCTCTCCCTCAGGACATACATCCTCCGCCGTGGAACCTCCTCCAGGATGCTTCGGACTGTCCACGAATCTTACCACCGGGCATTCTTTATACTCCTCTACGACTTCCCCTGAGGGCTGGCTCTCGGTGAAAAGAAGCACAGAGAAGAAACAAATCGTCTTTCCGTTCTACTTTCGGGGTATTCGTTTTTTAAACATGCCGGAAATCAAATAATACCGCCGAGATCTTGAGAAATACGAGTCACTATGTTTTCAGGTATCTTGAGGTACACGTAGGAGTCCGTGATGCGGTAGAACAGTGCTTCCCAACCGGTGTGCCGCTGCATTTAAACATCTTCATCTAAAAATCTTCATTACTGCATACTGCCCGATAGTGCCTTGTACTTTTACGACACTTATGCGCTTCATTGTCAGACATATTTATCATAAATAGAATTTCCTTTGTGTTTCTGGAACGGATAATTTTAATGAAATATTTTTTATTCTCCAAATGATTATCAGACAGTTCAATATCTGTCAATGACGAACTGCACGGTATAATACTCCGCAAAGTTTGAGAAAATACGCAATTGTGCCATGAAGGTTAAGGATCTTTAAGATATTCTCAAAGAAGCAAACTACAAAATTGCTAAAGAACGGCATCTTAGAATCAAATTAATATTTAATTCTTGGATACTGTTTATAGAAGTATCAATCATAGGGTTACCTCGGATGAAATAATTTTTCCTGTATACATGTTAGCCGAAATAAGATTTCCAACGTGGTCTGAAATTGTAAGAATAGACATAAAAATGTCCAAAAATATTGATTATTAATACTCTTATACCAAAAAGCAAAAATTAACAGCATAAAATAAACTGTTGCCAGATTCTTGGGATTATTTTTTATTTTACTTTCATTTGGTCTTTTTGGATTTCTGTTTGTATTCACTAACTTATGAATGCATCCGCCTAAACATTCATTAGCCGACTCCGAAGTACAGTGATATATAAAAAATCGTTAGTCGATTTATGAATATAGTCACTCCTTAGCCAAGGTATCACTAAAAATAAATTTTTGAATAATTTTCATCGGAGTTAGATTTGTCAACGCCACAGTCTTGGCAATTTCAAGTAATTGAGAATAAGTTCCGACTGGTATCGCGTTATTTTTATCACTATACTATCGTCTCGTTTTCACCTGAAACGGATGATAAGAGGCGGGAGTGAATGAGGTACTCCTCTCTAAGGAACGCTATCTCCGCCATCCTAACCTTTGGACGAGGTCACATACGTAGGCTGAAAGTTGGGGAAAGCGCGGTTGGGGGTAATTGATCGTATGGGTTTCTGGGAGAGATGGGATAAGGAATCTGAAGGCGACGAGGAAGTAAATTGGGAAGGAGTGGGATGGTTGCAAAGGTGGTGACGTGGAAAGGAAGGGGAGTCGGCGGAGAGATTGGAGATTATTGGGTTTTCGTGCGACGGAAGACTGTGATGTGGGCGGAGATGCGAAAGTTCTAAGGTTTGTGTTTTTTGGGGTTGTCGGTCGGGAAGAAAGGGTAGGCGCTCTCACCTGACTTGGCTGATACACACTTTATCGGCTATTTCACCCGGTTGGCTTTAGGACGAACGTCTAATGATACGGTTACCTAACATTAGACGGCGTGCAGCTGGGGCATCCAACCCGCAGACCTTTCGCCAGTTCCGTAGCTACTTATTCTTCCCTAGAAGTTTCATGTGATTTTCTGCTCAAAAGCTTGAAAAATGAAGCAAAAAAGTAGATTTTATAGTCGCTTGTAATCTATAATTTAAGAAACGATTTCTGGGGAGTTTCTGAGGCTTAAAAATATAGCGTGTTGCTTGCGACTCGCGAAGTCTTTATTGGAGGTAATGCGGCCCACTGGAGGTATAAAAGCTTGCACTAGCCTAACACACAGGAATTATTCATGAGAAATATCCATTCCGCAAGCATGGTTAGAAGTTGTATCCAGTGATGCATTCACTTATTTCATATATCTTAAGCCCATTAATACTTAATATAACTATTACTGTGAATGTTTGCGTATCATAAAAGCTGTCTATCCGTAAAGGCATCAGCCCAAAGATGTTCAAAACTTCCAGCATCTACTACAAAAGACTTGGAGAGGGATGAGGTAAGTGGGCAAGATGAGGAGTGAGGTAGTTTACCTTTTCCTTCCTTTTCCACATATTATTATTTCAATAATGGAAACAGGAGAAACTCAATAGCATCCATTTTAATAATTATTACGAACACAAAGAATCATTTCCTAACCGTTTTGTTAAAAATCCGACTATCCGGGGCTCGAACTCGGGACCTTGGTGTTGTAGCGCTAGCACGCTAACCACTCATCACCGTTCCAAGCGTAATCATATCATACTTATGATATTAATGGTTGAATTTTTCATAATTATCATATTGTAATTATTATATTCACCATTAATTATCGTAGTTAACCCAGTTATTTTCCTACAAATTTCTATTTCATTAGAGAAAGGGACGAGTTTTCTAGTCGATCTATTACAACCGAGGCAGTCCACGTGCTCCCCACAATCGGCTTCGTTTCCTCTAATTAGTACGTTCGGTTTACTGTAAGGGAAAATAATCCCTAAGAATGCAGAAAAAGGACGAAAGGCTTTGAGGGGTTGGTAAGGAGAAGAAGGAAAGAGGGGTACGAAGTTGTGATAAGTGGCGAAGTTTCGGGAATTGGGGAGAGGAAGGTGTGGAGAGCTGGGAAACTGGGATTACAAGGGAACCAAACACGTGGAGTGGACGGATGGAGCAGGGACAGCGGCGTTGACTTAAAGTTTTTGGGGTGTATAAAAGTGGATTGAGGACAAGGCTCAGACCGGAAAGGGCTAGTTTTCCTGGAAAGGTTAAGGGAAAATTGTGTAAGAAAATTTCGTCAACATAAGCTTGGGCTCGGCTAGCCGAAATTCTAATTCAATCTCGTCTAAGTCAATCTCGCCTCAATGCCAATTCGATGACCCAAAGGATGAACGGAAAGAGTGAAAAAATATGACGAGATGGGGAGTCGAATCACTGATCTCTAATTTTCTGGGCGGATGCTATTACTAGTTTAGGTATCTCGCAGATTTCGTAGAAACTATTTAGGCCAAGCTAGAGGTGACTCCGGCTTAGTGGTGCCCACCACCGATTTGATAACTTTTATGCTAGGAGAAAGTATAAACATCTACTCAAATATTAAGAAGAAAATTCCTCTTACCGCGCCATCAGGAAGATATTTGGAAAATTATTCGTTTTTCCTTCAAAAAATGAGTTTTACTACTCAGAATCAGCGATATAGTAACCCCATTTGTATATACACGCATACATATATTTATTTATTCATCCATTTATATATTTTGTAGCCATCTTATAAATACAGATAATGGTGATGACAGCGAAAAACGTCAAGCGTTATTTGGTGCATGGGTTATTCTCGTTTTGCTTGAAACCCTGTGCATCATATAGTTAGTGCATGATATCTATGCAACTAGTATGAAATCCTACTTAGAAATGTATTCACAGTCTATCAACTCTATCGATAATACCTTTCATAATCACTAAGATATCCTTGTTTTCCCGTTGAATTTCAACGGTCGGCTCAAGTACTTTCTAACGGTTTCAATATTATCGAGCAACAGCTGCGCGTCCTTTGCCCCCCTCTCCATACATCACGCCGACCACTCTGTTGTCTTCCCACAAAGTATGCATCGGACATGTATTATGTTTCATAAAGTCAAAACCCCTAATAATAGTCCAGCGCCATCTCTGCATGGTAAAACCTCTCTTGTCTGTCGTGTCAAGAGTTTTCAGAGTTGGAAGAGATGCGGGACGAGGGGGAGTATCCTCTGAGGGGATTTCAACTCAGATGACAAGGGAGAGGAAGAAGAGGTGAAAGGCCGATTAAGAGGAGTATGAGGATTTCAGGGATTAAGGATAAGAAAAAGAAGAAAGAATGATAAAGGGACGAAAGAAAGGATGCGATAGGCAAGGGATAGTAAAAGCCTCTCTTCTTGAAGGAAGTTATTGGAATGGAAGGGAATATGTTTCCAATAAGATAAATCCCGGTGAATGTACAAGATTTTGAGTATTTTTTTCTAGTTAGTTAATTGAATTATCCGCACAATGCTATAATTGCGAATTACGTTTCAAGTGAACCGGTGGCTCGGTTGATAAGTTTACGTCGATTGATATGGGTGACAATGTTCAAAAATATCAAGGGAAATAACACATCTACATTTATACCCTGCATGTCGCCCATCGGCTTGTGGTGGTGGTTTATAGTACATTTTACATTTTATTTGAGAAATTCCGATGCACTTTTCGTAATTAATTTAGTAATGCATTAGTAATAATACCAAGGCTCTTTCTGCGGATTGTCTGCATGATGATTTATTTCGGAGTCTTTCGTATTTCAGTCTTTTGATTAAAACTTGATTTTAGTGGTCTTTCGAATAAAACTGCAACGTTTTGCCGGCGTTGCTGCCAGTTTCTTAAGACGAAGCGAATCCCTTCGACGATGAATTTATGCGGCGATACCTGTCACTTTTTTGTCACGTTCATTATGGAGGTCGTTCACGTTCCGTTCCACGTTGAAGATAGTGTGTAACTGCCGTTCCTATTTAAGTGTTAGGTCTTTTTGTGATTTCGATGGATTCGCCAATAGGATTGAGAGAAATTCTAGTTTTGGGAGAAAAACACCTCTGAACCTACCCGCAAGAAGCGGGATCATCTACTTGCCCTTAACTACAGGTTATAGAAATAAGGAAATAAAAAATAACACAACCTAAATAAATAATAATAATTTATTTCGTTACAGTTGCATTCAGTTGCACAGAAGTATACTCTGTATTGAATTGGAAACATATCCTAAAACAAAAGTGTATAATAAGTGTTTACAAGTTAAAATGTAAGAAAAATAAAATAAACACACTCGCGGTCACTCCGCTTCCCTTTGATTGTAATTGGAGTATTAGAATGAGTTGTGGTGAATTACATTTCATAAATTACATTATCTACATTACTTTATATGAAATTAAACATCTTCACGCCGTTGTTTACATAGTAGATTATTACATGAAAATTACAAAGAGGCTTGACACTCTGAAATATTACAAACAAATTTATTGCCATTGTGTAGAAAAATTTCTCCTTATACCTTGCAAGATATATCTCTATATAATAGAACCTCATCCACCGAGTAATAACATTTCTTTAGTAACATTGCTTTTAAATTTTCTGGAATCTCTGTTTATTGTTACCATATTTTTGAAGAAAACTTTTTGGGATTTTATCTTACAGTTTTATGCCCATGTAATATGGAGTTCTTTCAAAATCCGAGTTAACCAAACAACACAAACTTTGAGAGTCTCATAATACCTATTAGAAACTAATTTCTGGCAGGAAATTAATTTTATTCATCGTCTTCTTTACTTTTCCTTGTTTCTCGTAACCGTTGGAAGGCCTTTTGTAAGAATTTTCGATGATCGAAGGAGCATCGCAAAGGACACGTGGAATTCCGTCTCCTTTCGTGACTGTTTAATTTTCTTCCCTCAGTCCCGCTAGTGTCTTTTTCAGCGTGTCCTGCAGAGCTGTATTCCCGAATCTAAGCCCCGTGTAGGTATATTACCCGCCAAGATAAATCGCCGAGTGCCTGTAAGTTATGTGGCACGCAATGCTTTGCCCCTGGGGATTATTTCTCACGCGATGCGCTCGTCGAAGCGTTTTTTTCCTAGTATCAAACCCTCAATGAAGTAGGAAGTGTATCCGTGGCTCATAGTGGATATGTGGGTGTTTAGATTAGGTGTTGGAGCTAAAGCAATTTCAATCTGAAGTATTCGTCGGGATAAAAGGTCAGGATTTGTTCGATCCTCTAGGTAGTATGATGGATGACCTATGGATGATGTAATTTATTTTCTTTGGCGGAATAAAATTAGAATTTAAGCAAGATTTACGTAATTGGTTTTGAATTAAATAAAAATTCCTATTTTTATTATTATAGGTTCTCGTTAATCATATAGAATATGGTTAACGTAAGAATTCAAATTTTGTAACTATCCATTTTATTTACTGAATTATCATCAAACATTTTCTTAGCTGCATTACAGTTATAGCTGCCCTTAGCTATGGATATAACGGAATTATAAAATTCTTTATCAGGTGCACTTACTAACTTCCTCGTTGTATGCAATTATCACAAAACTCATTTGAGATTGAAAGTGTTATGAGTTTGAAGGAAACAGTTCCAAAATGTAAGCGAAAATGAATAGAAATCATGTAAAGTGAGCATCAAATCTTACTATATCATTTTTCGCTGTAAAGAACTCCCTCTCCTTCGAATGAATTTGATTTTAATTAGTTTCTTGAATGTTTGAGGAATTAAACTGAAATTTGAGAGCAAAATCTTGTGGATGACAAAAAATCGAGGAAAAAAATAGTTCAAATGCTCTGTCTCCGCGTATCCTTTTCTTCGGAAACTCATTACTAATTGCGTAAAATTCATAGATAATAAATGCTTCCCATTCGCAGATCACAAAGTACACACCTTAAGGTTTCAAATCTTTTAAACAGATGGTGCGAAAGAAAAACCATTATTGCGCCGTTAACCTATAATATTTGCAAATTCAGGGTCGTGTATCTTCGTTGTCCTTTCAGATGTTTTTGTTGTTAGAAAAATATTTTAATTTATTCATTAAGTAGTTCCACGGAATTAAGATCGAGGATATCAACGTTATAGAAATAATGAGAATTTCAACCAGCTAAAGTCAAATTTAAACAAAAAGAAAATCCACGAGTTGAAATTAAAAACGCCGCTTCTGAAATCCCTTTCCGATACCCACGTATTAAGAGGCTCCTCTCCTCAATTTTCGCTCGACATTTGGATTCGAAACAGCTTTAACAGTGTTTATCTTTCTGACGAGGCGGCTTAGAACCGAGATAGTTTAACCCCTACTGGATTATATCAGCAATCCGCTTCGTCAATAATTTAATTTTAGAACTTCGAAATTCAAAGTAAGCCACGTCTCGAAAAGTCTCTTTAATTCCGTTAATCCAGTCGAGTAAGAAAATCAAATTGGCCATTCCAAAGATGAGCTTCTCTGGGATGAGAATGCGATTACTCCACTAATTCGGGTCAGAAAAAACAGCAAAACCACTCTAATGTTTTCACTGTTTTCCGTATATTTTTTATTCACTCTCTCAATCTTTTGGCAAGCGAAATAAGCTCAGTTCTTAATGCATACACATGTCAACGGTTTAACTTGAGGTTTCTATTGAATATTTTTCATTAAGCGTCCTGCCGCGATGAATCCCACGAGATTAACTTCAAAACTCTATTCCGATTCCTCTTCTTTTCAAATGAAAATTATTCTTAATCTGAAAAATACACCGCCTCACGATTGAAATATTAATAGCGATGGGAGATTTTTTGCCCATTTTCTTTTTCCACCTCAGTTTTAATGTAATATAAATTTATCGGGAATATTTGCAATTTTCCATTTTAATAATCCTTTTATAAAATCTATAAAATTTTACCATTGAGAATTTCACGAAAACTCACCTAGGTGGAGTTTTACAATTTCCTCTCATTCTTACATTCTTGAAATTCTTAAAGTATTTAAGCATCGTCGAGATGTTTTCTATCTTGTAATTTTAAAAACCAATTCATAGGGAAAAAAACGGCTTGATAGATCACGGGAGAAGTTTTGATCGATAAAATTTTAAACTCTCAATGTTGTTATGATGAAAATGAAAACAAAAAACAATGCTCGATGATTATCAATAGATAATAGTAACAATGAAATATAATTTAGTCGTGAGATATACTTTTTTATAGTACTTATTGTACCAGCCGGCTGGGTAATCGTGCTGGCCACAGTTTAGGAGCCCATTAATTAGATTCTAAAGGGCTGAGTTCTTTACGGAAAGCAATTCAGGGTCTAAATCTTCGTCAGCAATCCACGAAAGTCTGAGTGGCACTTCACAGAAACATCATCCTAAGAATGAGATTAGCCACTGTTGAAGAAGTACCGCCAAGACTTTGTTTGAATTAGATACGAATTAAGAAACACCGCGAGAATATACAGCGTATCTCTCGTCTTATTCATTCCTCCTTGTGAAGTGATCTCGGAAGCAGAAAAGATAAAAGATTTCAACGCTTGAGAGACCGTGAAAGGGGAAGTCTAGAACCACAGTTAACGGAGATTTAGGATTATTACTCCTTTGGAGGAGTAAGTAGGGGGCGTTCCCAAGTCGCAGGAATCGGTTCGGAAATGGCGTTAAGTCTCTGGTGCGAGTCCGTCGCGCGCCTTATGGAACTCATTGTGAGGAGAGAAACATTTCTCAGGATGACAGAGAGTCGTAGGGAGTCGTATAGTGTCACAAGGCGCCTCTTCAGATCTCGTATGCCGTCGTAATTAGCTCAGAGTTGGTTGGTGGTTAGAGAAGCGAGATAATCGCTTATAGAAGCATGGAACCACTTAAAGAAGCCATGGTGGTATGAGGTGTAAACCATCCATGAAAACGGAGCTAAGATTTCGGGAGACTGAATTACTTTTCCTGAGTGACATTTGCATTCTCAGAGAGCCATCATTTCTGTTTATTTCCAGGTGTTCGGAATGCACAATGGTAAATGGATAGTTATTGAAAGCTTTTTTTATGAAATTTCGGTAACAGGTGCCTAGTTTTATTTTATGATATTCATGTATGTATTTGCATAAATATTGTAGACAAATGGCTAACGCTACTTACTTTCAATCTGCATGGATACCTCATGTAAGTGTATGCAGATAGTTACAAAATGATAAGCACTATGTCTTGAATAGCTAAGTGAATGTGTTTTTTGTTCTTTCATTAATTGTTTGTATTTTTGCGGTTATGTTTCCTGTTTATGCTGATGTTTTCCGCGACATTCTTTCTTTGCAAACCTTCAGTTATGAAGATTATTTCCCATGGGCACCTTCTTTGTTTATTCCATTCATATTGTAAGTAGATTCAACAGTAATTTCATAGGAATTTACGTAATAGAGAGACCCACTCGGGATCAACATCTTCAGTAAAGGTCAAATGATAATGATGCCTCTCTCATGGATTACAGATTCTCTCAGCAACTGATATCTATCACCCAGTTACAATTATCACGCTATATTCCTTCGGTGTGAACAAGCATTCAGCCTAATCTTAATATTTATCCTTACTTTCTTTGATTGCATCCATAGTAACTTACTTCTTACCAATATGTGTCTTTCCATACATTTTCCTTTTTTTCTTAAAAGTACCCTTTTTCCATTTACTCAGGATCTCACCTATCGCATTCGACCAGCATTTCATCCTGCTTCCTCTCTCTTCTGGATATCAATCCGTCCTGAAAATCATTTCCATAAATATGCAATAAAGTGTTTTACATTTGACTCAATTTTTTCTTTATTCATTTCCAAATATCTTTAGAAACATTTCTCAGGACTTAATAAATTAAACTGACTGTCAGAAATCTTTCTTGATGAGTTCTCGTGCGTAATTTGTGGACGTGATTCATCAAAACGAAACAGTCCCGCATCCTCCCGATTCAAACGCCACAAATCATTCCTTTCCATGAGACAGATAATTCAATCCTTTGAGCCATTTTACGTGGATACGCAGCTCTTAGCTTTTTCTCATTCTAACAAGTGAAGACAGCTCCCAGCTGTGGAAGTACCGTAAACATTCCTCAACTTCCTTCGCTGTTATCTTCTTCGGCACCCTTCCCTTAAGCGAAATAATCGGTTTATCAGGGATACTCGTGTATTGCTTATCCCCATGGAAGTTGGAGTGCCATTAAAAATAGAGCAGCCCTCTTTCTTCTCTGTTCTCCGCCCATTCCTGCCCCGTTTCCGCCCCCTGAATACCCCATTCGTTTTCTCTCTCGTGCTCTCTCCACCGCCTCCCTTTACCCCCTGCATGGCTCCTCCTTCACTCCCCTCCCACATGCATCTACTGACTTATCTGAAAATGCTGCCCTATCTTAAAGATTAGCTCTTCCCCTCCCCCTTTCCCATTATCCCCTATTAAAGCTTTCTTAGGGGAGAATCTCAAAATTATTTTCATTTGTGGTCCTCCAACGAGTAACAATAACTCAGCCTTCACAACATGATGTACAAAATAACACATTTCCGTGATGTAGTTATTATTACCAACCACTGAATAAGACGCAAGAAAGACCGGCTTCGTTGATAAGAAAGCGTCCTCAGTTCCAAGCTAAAGTTGCAGTATATTCAAGATATCTATATAAAGATGGTATTATTCTATGGCACAAAGTAATGTAATAATAATAGCCGCGCCGTCCTATGGGTGCAAGGGGTACATCGCACCCGGGCGGCGGCATTGAAAGGGCGGCAATAAAAGTGTAGCCAACCATTTTATCCTACAAAGGAACATTTTTTCAGTGGATTTAATCGAAGTTATTTATGTTGGAATACAATTTTTATTAGAAACTTTCATATATAGTCGCTAAAATAGATTCCATACAAATAATATCATTTTAACTTATGGGCGTTACTATGATAATGTTATTCTAAAGTATTCTGAACTACATATTATAACTATTCCCTATGTTGACTATTTACTCTGTTAGCATTTGGAATAAGCATTATTAATCGTTATTGAGGTTTCGTAACCAATGTAAGATGGGAAACGAAGTCATAAAACTGTGGTTTTTCGAAGTCTTACGAAATAATTTTTACCTGCAAATTAGGAAATGTATTGCTTAGGTATTTAATTCTTAGGGGCGGCAAATAACGTCTGCACCCGGGCGGCAGATAGGCAGGACGCGGCTCTGAATATAATAATATATAATAGTTATATAAATATAGTAATAAATAATATCATCAGTAATCTTGTTTTAAAAACTTTGCTTAAATGTTGGTTCAGCAACGTTACTTCATCGGTAAAATTCTTTTACAGTTTTCCTATCGTTCTTCCTGAATTGCTTGTTTCCTCTTCCATTATCCCTCCGTTTATTTCGTCATTTGTCTTCATCTCTCGTTCCTCTTTCCTCTTAGTGGCCATCCTTTTCTGTTTCTTCCAGTTCCCTTTTCTCTTTGTTTTCATCCCTTTTAATGGCACGGTGTCTGGAGTTAGCAAAACCTCTATAGAGCTCTTCGTGGATGTAAGTTTAGATCGATTTGATCTGTAAATACTCATATGTTTCATCGACTTCTCTTCGTTTCTTTTCCTCGAAATGAAGGTGTGTGTGTCTCCTTCTTTAGATTACAGATTTAATAAGTATTTTTGATCGTGCGTTCAGAATTTTCATCTTTTGAGATTATATTCATTCCAAATTGTACCTCTTAAAGCGGGAGATCGTAAAGCAAGACTTAATATTACTTTAAAATTGTGCATTTCTGATGGAAATTTTTTCAAAGCTATAATAATAATACCATTCTTAAACAGCGATTTATATCTTCAAAAAAATAAAAGGCTACAGAACATCGCAGACATTTTATTATAAAAAGTTACAATACGAAGTTAATGAAAATTTTTCCGGTGACGAACAAAAAATTATTTTTAAATTCATCGCCGCAAAAGTGACTTGCACGGAAGACAGCTGAATGATGACTGAATAGTAGAGGCATGGTCGCCCTGGCAATGGAATTTTAGTTTTTGTAATATCAGGGTGGACCTCGTAGCCACCATGTTTTCGACACCACCGGTACCATCCCCAAAAAGCTCTGTTAGCGATGTGAACAACCTAAGGAAAGAAATGAATTAATTTGACCATTTTATTTTATCGAATTAAGCGAGCAACAAATTCCCATGCTTCTAATGTTTTCGAATTCAAACCGGAACTAGCAAGCTAATGCTTTTCCGAACACTAACATTTAGTTTCTGGGATAGTTTAAGTTGGAGAGTAAGTTTATCACGGAGAATAAGTGTCGAGAAGAGCTTTTCGAAGAGGCAATATCAACCAAACGTATAGGATTGGAATTTTAAGGTAAATTTAGTCTTTAACATCGTAGCGAACAATTTTCGCTCACGGGTGAGATTTTGCCTTGTTTTCTGTTCAGTTTCTGAACAGCTCAGTTTTCTGTTCTCCTTCGTCGGTTTTCCGCATTCCCTTCTACCATCTCGTATTCTCACACACTAAACCCACCTCTCAGCATCTCCATCTATCATCCACTCCATCAATCATCTTCCTACCCTCTCTTCTTCAATTATCTAACCACCTTCCTATGCAATACATTTCATCTTACTATCACCCTCTGGCTATCCTGAACATCCTTTCTCCTTCTTCCCTATCCTATATCTAGTCTTTCTTCCCATCTTTATTTTCTTCTTCCCATATCCTTGGTTCGCATTATTGCTTCTTCCCCCATCACTCTGTTTTCCTTCCCAGAGGGTTGTTTAATTGAGCGAGCCAATTAGCAATTGATGGGAGATTCTGCGGTCCCTTGCACTCTCTGTCTTCCTCATCAGCCCCTTCTCCTCCTCCTCTCAGCTCCAATTTTCTCCTCACTTAATATTCTCTCCATTTCTCTCCCCTTGCTTCCTGCTTAGCCCTCCGGTTGGCGGTTAGTTCTTTGATTATATTGGGGAGATTTCCTCGATTTCTCCGTTTCTCAATGGCTTGTATTGCAAGGTCTACTCCCACAAATGCTACATTCATCCCACCATGCATCTTGGAGGTATTATGCATAGGATTACGAAACGTCTCTCATAAAGCCACTTTATCCCTCAATTCACTGCTTTGTGCTGGGAACGTCGAGGACGATAATGGACACAAGCAGTGTTTAGCATTTGATCGTGTTTAGCTTCTGAATTCAAAGAGTTGAGGACTGATCCCGAATCTGAATATACTTTTATATATGAATTATCGCATCTGTTCAGATATTAATTTATCCACGTAAAAATTTTTGAAGACCGATACAACTCTAAGAGATGAGGAAGTTTGGATATTTCTTACTCAAAAAATCTGAAACAAAGGAAATACTCGTTACAAATTTATACTTGCATTTTGCTATTCTAAACGAAATATTTTTCATTATTCATTTCGTATATTCATTTTCATAGTTCATTTTTTAGTCTGTGTATGGAATGAGTATGTTTCAATTATGAGCTTAGGAGTAGAATATAACATATATACAAACATTAATACATTATGTAAAAATCAGTATTATCTATAGGATCATATTATCATCTAGGATGAATTATTTGACACTCGTTATTTTTCATATAATTTGTAACCATATACTTATTCCTCAAATAATTCAGTAAATAAACACATGGGCTTCTGAATAGCTATGTGGACAGCGCATTCGACTGTGGTGAAAGTGGTCCCGGGTTCGATTCCCGGTGCGAATTTTCACCCATATGTGCGAAATGACCAAAGCTGTCGAAGTACTTTTAACGCTACTTCTAATTAGTACATTCGTGGTCGTATACAATGATTTTCGCTAATGATTCGGTCTCTTATTGTGTAACGTTGTATAATTTCTTCGAAACTTTCAAACATAGCTGCTCATTGATTGGTGTGTAGTAATGATTCTGCTTAAAATACTTAATGTACGACATCGATAGTGACAAGACTCGCAAATCACGCCCCCATCCCTATTTTGTATCCCATATATGAAAATTTCGTGGCATTTTTGCCTTCTTAATCATCAGCTATACAGCATCTTTCAAGCAATACTTTCATTTCAGCGATTAAGTAAAAATAAATTACAATGACGCTCGAAGTTGGAAGATATGAATGGTGCAATTATGTACGCTTCCGGTCCCCTATTGAATGTATTCTACCGTATAAGTGCTCTTTCATTCGTGAAGGAATATTGAAGTATAATCAACTCAGTCTCACAGATGACATCATTCCAATATATCGATCAGACAGGTTGTAAAGGGTTGGAGAAGTATGAATGGTTCCCAAACCATGGGGTCGTTTTTATTGCGTACTCTTTCACGTCGTGCGGCTTCCTTTGTCACTATTTCCCCTCATTACCCATTTACCTGAGCAGATTTTTGCCTCTCCCCTGTTAATACTCCCCTCCTCTCGTCATTTTTAGCCCTTTTCACTTCCTTTGTCCAGTTTTTTACGTAAATGTCTGTTGTCCCTTTTGGGGTATGTATGTATAGGAGGCTGTGAAATTTGATCGATATGATAAGGCGATACGATTTGTCAAAAAGTGCTGGAAAAGCAAGCGTTACGAAAATGCTCTCAGACGCAAGTTGAGAATCCTTGAAAGAAAGGAGATTAGAAGCTATTGATAAATTAAGAGGAAGTACACTTGCGAAAGACATAGGTAATTGGTAATATGCGAACCCCCTGCTGCTTTGGCCGATCCGACAACGAGCGTAAAATAAAAAAAAATAGATGCGAGGACAAGTCTATTTAGGGACTCATTCTTTCCGCGAACGATACGCATTAACAATAAGCTGAAGAGGTAACTCGAACGCTTGGTGTTTACACCCCCTGCCACACGCCGAAAGGTGGCTTGCAGGATGTTTATGTAGGTGTAGATGCGTATATACGCGGCTCGAAGGCATAAGAAGAGTTGATTAAGATGGCTGATTCTTTCCGTGACTCGAACCGATTGTTGCTTCTTTCTCCCCTCTTAAAACCACTCATATCTCCACTACCTACCCCTTGGTCCCACTCGTTCACTTGAAACCCCCTTTTTTCATCCTGCACACTGTTGCGTCTGTTGCAGAGAGGATATTCCATTGCCCTTTGTCATGCGTACGCGGTCTTCAAGGAAACCTCATACAACTTCATTACTCGTGCCAATATCATCCTTTCTTCTACCAGTCCAGAATAATATTTCCATTCCTTATTCTTTCGCCCTTTGATGTTAATCTTCGCATCAATCCCTCGCATGTGCTCTGTTGAGAAACTCATCGTGCTTCCAGAAATCCGATAGCACCGTGTTTGACCGCAAGATGATTCTCATCTGCCGAAGCCAAGAGCTTCTGCGGAACTCGTAAGGATGCGCAAAGTGGATAGTGATTGAGTACCCAGAATGAGATTATATTTCTAATGCGCTTTGTTATTTCCCCAATTGCACAGTGTCACACGCAACTGGCGGCTAGTGGAAACTTTATGAACGTAGGTGTAAATATGCGGAAGTATTCGAATATTTCGTATAGCTCTTTAACAAGATGGCTACTGATGTACTCCTTCAAGAATCGTTAATTATTCGTCACTACAACAATGAGTTAGGCTCGAATAAAATATGGTCCGGTCTCAGAATCTAAATGATAATTGAGAATTTTTAATATTTTCTCCCGTTCTTGATTAAAGCGCATTTTTCCAATTCACATTTTCCCTAGAGTAATCTAATTTAAGGATCGATCGGTATTTGTATTAATTAGAATAACTACCATCCTTAGTAGTATCGTTTGGTTAACTTTGGAAATTAGTGCCCAGGATTTATGTCGCCTAGACGAGAGCTCTAGCAATGACTAGTATGCCAATTTACCCTCACCCTCCCAGTCTCCGCTACAGCTTGTGAGGGTTTATTCTAAACTGATTGAGCCAAGAGTGGCCCTCAACTGCCTTCCAGCAACAAATAGTAAACACTTGTGCTGAAGAACTGGATTCATTATGTTTAAATAAATTTCCCGCCAAATTGTGTGCTGGTACCCAGGATTACTTTTAAAATGCTAATTTTGAAGCCTGTACAATTGTGAGAAAGTGTCCCGGCTGGGGCACCGAGTATATTGAATGTAAATTAATACTATAGCTGCTGCCTAGGCGGCATAAATTGTAAACCCGGGAACGGACTTCCGAAGTTATCATTTTCATTTTATAGTCAAATCATGTTGAACCATAACTGTCTCCGGTTTTGGGGAATTTTAGCGCGCGTTCATTAAAGATCGTTTGAGATTTAACACCTTCGGTGTTCATGGAGAAGATCGGGTAGGCGTGAAATGTAATTTCAGAATGAGGATTTGCTTTCATAAAACCAACGAGGAATTAAAGGTAAGATCCTGACGAAAAGGAAGTTCCGCTTTTGGCGCCCGCATATGGATTTATGAAGGGATTGAATCTCTTTTGAGGATCCGAAGGCTAATCAAAGTACGGTGTTAGAAATTAGCATGTAGTAATTAAGGCGAAGCAAGCATTCGAATTATATTCCTCATAGGATTCGTAGATTCATAGATGTCGAACATATCTTCGGGAAATCAGATGCCCAATTCGTGAAAATTACAAAGAAATATTTTAAAGTATTTGGTTAAAAAATTACCATTTTTATTACAGAAATTATTGTAAAAACGATCCGACAAACAATCATGAAAGCTTTTACATATCTATCTCAGTTGTAAATGTATTTCTCCGAGCAAGAAATAAATTAAATCAACGATAGTTTTATGAGTTATATTTCACGGTATATTTATTTTTATTATAAGGACTTCTTTTGAATCTTGCCATCTTTATCGCTTTCAGAACAAATAAGTATATTGCAAATGAATAAATGATGATCATGATATCGATAGCTTCTAGAAATTTCCTCTTCCCCATAAAAGATCATTTATATGGTTGCTCCTCTTTGTGGTCTCGTCTCGAGGGATTTTCTGCGGCTTAGCTTTCATAGCTGACGATAAGTCTCACGTTACTATTTATATATACCGCGCCTCGGTCGCAAATTAATATAGCTCGGTTACGGAGATCTGGGGGGATAAGGAAGGCCAAAAATGCGGAAATTTATGAAGGAAGGGGAGGGTGCTTTCAACCTACAATCCAGGAGGAGAGGCTAAGTAATAGAGTAGACTACCTTAAAGGAGCTCGAGATGGACTAACATCCCATATCCTATAGGCTACCTCCGTAGCTTCCCATTCCTCCATCCTAAAGACTGAAATAGATGAAAACCGGTTTAATTTCTCGTTTAATAGTAAATAAACAATTTTATGTGGAAGTAAATCCACATCACGTACGAATACCCTTTTTATATATAAATTTGCTCTACGTCAATTTTGATTAGATTATATTATATTAATTATAAAATATTATTTAGGTTAATGCTCTGTTAATCTTTACAACGTGCAGTTCAGCAATACGCAACATACGTACTTACTAGATTAATTCTTCCGTTTCATCTCAGTTTCATTGATTGCATTAAGATATCCGCTTAATTCTCTGTCTGGGAATTTTTCTTTCGATGTAAGCAAATAGTATGTTCATAATGTTTATCTTCAACCTTTTCCTCGTATTGCGTATCTCTAGGTTTTTTATCCAGACACTTCTCTCGTGCGGAAAGAACTATGTATTTCTTCTAAGCTGACTTTAGAGCTTTCAGTTCGGTTTTCATCATCTATCACATGAGTTTGGATTCTATTCTAAACTCATGTACAACTATTTTGTTTCCATCCTTTTGATTCTTTTTCTCTTTTCGAATGTTACCGATAACCTCCCAGAATTCCTTCTGTTCTAAGTTTTTCAACCATGTCTTCAGTTTTCTCACGGTTTTGATATCGTGAATGAATAGGAATATGTTTTTGTAGCTATCACCCTATCTTCCGGTAACCTTTCTGTAAATGATAAATTTACATACATTTAAGTGTAAGAATTCATAATGTCATATTAACTACACCGCAAAATATCTCAAATATCATCCAAGTGAAGCTTTCAATCAAATCGTCCAAACAAAAAAGGAGCGATTCTCAATCGAGATTCCTGAAACAGCTATTCTTTTTAGATTAGAACGAGAAAATGGGTTAACATGCTTTCGCTGCGGGCCGAGTTGGGCGTGGTGAGAGAAGGGGTTGTAAAGAAGAAAGATGGGGTAAGAGGGAGGGGTTAAAGGGTGGAAACCAGAGGAGCTTATAAGTGGAAGAAGTGGAAGGCGTAACGGAAATCCCTCGGAGAAGACAGAAAGGGAGAAGGGATGAAAATCCCGAGAGATTGGGTAAAAAGTGTTAGAGGAAACAGTAGAGGCGTGTTTGGAGGTGAAAGAGCAAAGAGGTGGGCTTCAGCAGGAGGTAGGTTTTACGATGGAAAGCGGGGAAAATCTCCCCAGGACCGTTAAAAGTTAACGTGTGATGAAAGGTGTTTTGCTCCAATAGCTTGTGGGATGTCTGTAACGAGCCGCCATAGCTTTTCCTTAAAAATTGAAGTGGGAATTTCTTTAACAACCACTTGAATTAAGCAGGTGAGATGTGAATTGACGTTTTCGCTTCCTAAGGGGGTGGAAGGAATTTTTTATTGCGGAGGTACGATCGTTGTTCCGCGAAATGAATAGACGTTGCGATCTGAACACGCTCCTGAAAGCGGTTTATACCTCAAGTAGTTGGCACATCGAAACCCGACTTTCCCCAATTTTCAATGGAAAACCTTTTCATTCTTACGTTAACTCGTTTCTTTGACGCAAAATGTAAATCATAGGAACTGTGTAACCATGATGATGGAGACTGGAAGACCCACATGTTTTTCTCCTCGTTTACATTAGCTAATTTTTTAGTGACAAACGCGGCTATAGGGAATTTATTCGATGAATTTATTGAAATTTCTCTCTTGAATCACTTCGTGTGTTACATCTTAAATTTAAAATGCCAACACTGCCAACCTGAGCTTCGTCTTCTATTACTTTTGTATGTTTTATTGATTTAAATTGCTATTCGTCCTCGATTAAATTAAGTTAAATGAATTTATGGCAATATATTCTTAACTGCTACTTAACTGGTTATTAAATTGGCCTACTATGAAATATTCCTACTTTATGATTTATTAGTCATTTAACTTTGTGTTATTTAACGCTTTTGATCAGGAGCGCTATTTCTTTAATTCTGTGTAACAAACCCGATAACTTTGGTAATAACATGGTTATTCTATTCGTTATTCCATTCTAACTAAAAGTAACGTGTCAATTTTATCATGCAATTATTGAAAAGTCGTGTACTATTCTTAATTTTTCAATCTCGATCATAATCTGTTTAAGAGCTATGAATATTTGTTTTTGATGACCGGTTCTTTGCTCTAATGAAAGCCTCTTTCTTTTTAACAGATGCTATCTGGCGCACGGACCTGGAGTTCTTAGGGATTCACCGCGACCGCCTTGCACTCCTGAGCTTTCTCTCTTCGAACTTCAATTCCTCCACGGGCACCTTTCCCGGCCTTCCCATCGTCCCTCCCTCCTTACCAACCCCACTGCCCTTCGAGGAAAGGGTGAACAGTAGCCTTTCCTTCTCCACTTCCACCTCATCTTCAATTCCTCCTTCCATCACCACCCTTCCCACCGTCGCCTCCCCATCTGCGTCTGCAATCACCGCCCCTGTAGACAGCGATGATCTATGGGACAACGGGTCCATCTGGTGGGGCTCCGGACCGATATCCACCGAGTTCCTCAACTACGCTCTAGCGCTGACCGCGTACGCCGTACGGTACCCTTCCGTCTTCTGGAGGACCAGCAAGCCTCTGGCTTCTCTTCTATCGGTGCAGTTGGCCGCTAACGCTATCTACTCCTTGCTGTCCTTCGCCTCAACGTCCGTACTTTACAAGGTTCAGGTGGTCAGAGCCGCGGAAGGAGGCTACGTCGATCCAAACGCGGATTCCGAAAGCTTTTTACTGTCGTTCTTCGTGAGCCTGCAGCCGGGTGGGGGCGGGAAAGGAGGAGAGGATGCCACCAACGCGCCCTTCCTGCTGAACCCTGTGGTGACCCTCGCTCTGTTCCTCCTCTCCGGTGCGTTGGTGCTCGCTTCCAGCTTAGTGCTGTACCTCTACGGTCTTTGTAGATTGAGGTCCTTCTTGGGTAGGCAAAAGGAGAGGGGGAGGTTGATAACTGTACCAGGAGGAGAGGGTGGAGGAGGTGGTGGATGGGGTTATTTCTCCCATTGTGCGGCCCTTTGCGTCTTGATCTCCCTGGGGGTGTGCGAGGCGCCTCTGCTACACGATGCTGCGTTGGTGTACCGCGGAAGTCTGGATGGAGCGGTTCTGGCGGGGTCCATCGCTGCAGTGGCCCATCTTCTCCTCTGGCTGCTCGCTTGGTTGATCCTGACCGCCAAAAGGAGATGGGGTTTCAAGGTGAGGAAGCCTTATACAGTTTTTATTAGCTGGAGGTTTGTAATATACGCTTAGTTGTATTGAAAAGTCAATTTCTCCCATTAAATTAAACCACACATCTCTTTTTCTAAACATGGATAATATCTAATGAACGTTATTTCATTTGTGTTTAAATTTCATAGTTTATTTCCACTGAGATCCCACTACATAAGAAAGCAAATAAATAAGATAATGTAGCCAAATATAATGCAGAAAAATCTTGAAGTTGCTGGTTAAAATAGGAAATAAATGTCCTCGATTTTTTTGTTAAAGGTGTGGTTTAAACAAAAATACTTTTTTCCTTTAAGGTTCGCTTTTATTTATTTATTTTTTTTAATATTAAGAAAAGAACAGTTAACATACCGATCGAATCCAAGAAATAAAATGCCAAATAAATTAATTGCTGGATCTACGATCCAATGTATTCATCTCTAAATACGAGTATGTAAAGATCTTTAAGTTCTTCCAACATCAGAGTTTGATGAATGAGTGCATTATTTGATAAGTATATGTATGATGCAATGTTTATTTTCTGCATTAAGCTATTTCTCTTATCCTCCACTCATTGGGCTGCTTCTGCAATTCGGTTATTTTTTTATAATTTCACAGGTGCGCGTTACTGTAGCCCGTGCCACCGTGCGGGCCACTCCACGTTCAGTGCAGCTACTCACGGATGTGGAAATGGCTTCTCGTCACCACAACAGACGTCACCATTGCAGTAGTTCAGATTCGGCCGGAGTTCCTCTTCTGGTTGTGGGCAATGGACGGGCTTACGCAGTCTCAGAGACCACTCCGAGGAAGGCTATCATGGGAGTGGTGCAGAGGACAGTGTTAGAACAACAGCAGCAGAGGCAAAGGCAACAACAGCTGAGGAAAGGAATCTCTCCCGGAGAAGATGTAGAAGATTCCACTGGAGTGGGAGATGGAGATCTCCTAGAGGATGACGATGATGGAGAGCAAGTTTACTGGCTGAGACCACAGCAAACTATTAGGAGAACCGTCTCTCCTAAACCATCTCCAGACTCCGAAAGGCTGACTTGGCTTACTCGTAAAAGCTCAAACTCTGGAAACAAATTGAAAGTGACTTTTGATGATTCTCTGAATTCTGGCAGCAATGGAAATGGTGCTAGGTGAGTGAGCAAGCATATGTTTTAGTCATACCAATTTACATGCATCTATCACTTTCCTGATTTTATACAGCCCTAAATTTCTAGTGCATATATATCATCAGGGCCAGCCCTAGGCAGTAAGCAATGCATCAGGGCACCAGGGAATCAGAAGCACCTTGAGTATGATTTCCTTGGTTATTCAGATGAAAAGATGAACAATCAGGCATCTTCAAAAGGATTGGGGCACCCACATACATAGCCACCAACAAAATTCATTTGATTATTGTACTGTAATGAAGGCCATCAGTGACTTCTGATCCTACTCCTACTTTCTTTTTGAATTTAAAATATTCAGCTAAGAAGTGATATTTTATAACAATCAGGAATACATCCAAAGATTCCCTCTTAACTCAAGAATGAAAAAATGTTGGCCAATTATGGCAATTTTTGGGGGTATTTTTCAATTATTTTTGTTTGTAAATTTTTCCATATTTACTCTTTCCTAAAGGAAAGAAAGATATTTCTTCTATTTTCTAAGGATCTCTATGAATTCAGGTCCTATCTCATTGATATAACTCATCAAACATCAAATTCCTAAAATAAAACTTTCCATGACATGGTTAACCCAGCACATTACCAGTTTGCTAAAAACTATGTAGTGATATCATTTAAGTCTCTGTTAAGTTTCAATGTACATTTTTAAATTATGCATTGTGCCTTTGGAGTTTCTGTTAAAAGCAACATCTCATCCATCCATCTTACTTGTTTATTAATGTAATTTGTTTCATTTGTTCATTATGCATTTTATGAACCAATTAAGTTTTGATTAATACTTTTAAAAGGAAAAGTCTTCTCTTCTTTGATCGACTGATTGTCATTAGATTAATAAGCATGTAATGCTTGAACCTGCATAAATAAATAAATAAAAGCAAGTTTTCTTTGGAATCCTATCATCACAGCATTATGAAATAGTTAGTTATTTATAAGTATGAGCTTTCTATAAAAGCAAAAGTAATTTGTGATGATTCTCTAGTCTAAATTAGTTGTAGATACTATTTCCACAGCTAGACTAAAGACTATTTGTAGCCTTTCCACAGTCAACTGCAGCTCTTCTGCTTTGAAACTTAGGGATTCTAACACTTTAATTGTTTTGGGCTCATGATAACCAAGTGAGTAATGGTAGTAAGGTAGTGGGTGAAAGTGGTCATGGGTTTGGATCCTAGTTAAAGCCCATATTTGAAAAATGATTTCAGTTGATGAGACACTTTTAACACTGCTACTGCTTGGATGAAGGCTTCTTGGGTCTCTTAATGTGTCATTTCTTCAATTAGGATCTATTTTTGCAATGTTTCACTGGCATCATCTTCATGGTGAAGTGTCAAGACATTCCAAATCTGGGTGTATACTCCTATAGAGAATTCAAGTCCCCGTTCCACTTTCCTGCACACATTACATTGTATTTACATGAAATACTTCATGTAGCATTAGAATGACTTAGTTCTTTCCCAGCGTATGGAATGTAGAAAGTCTTCTCGGGTAGTCAGCCAGGTGATTACCCAAGAAGACTTTCTACATTCATGTAGCATTGTTCTACTTTTTCCATTTGATCTGTTGGTATCTTATTTAGCAAAATCAGAAGGGCTCCCTTCCCTACTCCCATTTCAAGACTTATTGATGTTGCTGCCATTCCAGGCATCTGTAGTCTTCTGTATAGTGGGTCTCCACGTCTTGTTTTTCCCTTCCTCACAGTTCATATTGTCTGTCTTCATTTCTATTTATATGGATTCCTTGATTATTCAATCTGGTTTTTCAACTCAAGAAGCCTTCATCCAAGAAATTCTTTGGAACAGCACTACATCATTTATAACTTCTACAGCTATTTGGTTAGGATATCAAATTATAAATTATCCCCGTTTTATTTTCTCACTGATGATCTGCAATTTTTATAGTGCTTTTATCATAATATAAGAAGTCCTGCTAAACCTGGTTTACATATTTTATTAAAAATGAGTTTATTTTCTTCATAACTTCATGGTAGTCTTTACTTTCAATTTTGAGTTAAACCATTCAATACTTCATTTCAATAGGAAACTTAAAGTGCTAACAAAAGCACCAAAAACTGCTTTGGCTGTAGGGAGAGGTAAGTTGAAGAATGGAAACGGCTCTGATGCAAATGGGGATCCAAATCGAGCCAGGGGTGGCAGAAGGCGAAATCCTCTTCTTTCTGATTCAGAAGACTTCTCTGGAGAAGATTGTGAAGGAGGTGTACCAGAAGATGATGGAGACTATGCAACACTAAGAGAACTCCCTATGCCAATTGGGGATGATGAAGACACACCATCTGAAGATGCAAAGGTATTTCAAACTTAAAAACTTATAAAGATGTAATCCTTGAAAAAAATTCTGACGGTGAATATTCAATGATATGAGGCAAATATATGCTGATGATTACTATCAATAAGGCATTTTTTCCATGACTCATTGTGCTAAAATTTCTTTTCCAGGTGTTGTAATGAGCTTATGTTTGTTGGAAACCTATTTTAGTTTTTGTGCATCACTATAGACCACTTATTTCCCATAAATACAACTGATCCATTAATTTCAGCAAAGTTTAGAGAATTATCCCATAGTTGGTTGATTTCTTATCATGATGCATGGAGTTCCCAGTAGGACTGAGTTTTGTATATATTGTTAAAAGTAGACTCATACCAACCAGATTTTCTTACCTTAGTCCCTGGTTTATGAGAGACTAGAAAGTTGTCATTTTTAATGGAAAATCACTTGACTACTGTGTTTCTAGCATACAAATCTAGATGATTTGGACTGGTGTGAAAATACAAGAGAAAAATTTTACCATGTGAACTAACATAGCTCACTCCAGCAAAATCCTTGCTAAATGATGGTAATTGGCTTCTTACCTTGCACTTGAGAAGTAGTAGTGGCTAATAGCTAATCCAATTCATAGCTGCTTTTGTAAAATAATGACATGGTGTGCTTTAATTGCTAGCGTGTATGACCCTCATGTATTTACCTTTCCAACGCACTTAATGTTTTAGCTTTTGGACTCGGTGGCAGATGGAAGTGTTACCTACGCAGCAACTAACAGGGATCTCTTGCTCCCCGCCGATTATGAAGATACCTTACCTGAGCCATCACCACTCCCTCCCCCATCTCCCACTGAGATGGAACAGGTCCAAGGGGATGAGATAAACAACCAAACCTCTCCTCCACCTCCTGCCAATTCCTCTTCTGCCCAGCCTAACCACATTCCTGACCCACAGGTAATTTACTATTTGCTTTTGAAATATGTTTGTGATACAATGTACATATCTTAACTGAATCTTCCATAACTAGCCTTGTTACTGTTAAAGGTTCCAAACTTAAATGAATGCTCTGGAAATTATCTCATTGTCTATCCTTTACTTTTGCATCATGTAAATATTGTTTTTTAATTTCTAATGCATTTTCCTGTGAACCTTTTCAGGGAACAAGGAATGTATGGAAGTAAATTTAGAATTTCATAACTTGTATCATTAGTAATAGCCAATTTCTTCTAGATAACTGATACTTTTAGCTGTGTTCTGTGTGTGGTTTTATGTTTGATTTAATTAATAATAACAGTTTTTAATTTAATGATTTGTTTGTGCATTTATTACCGTATTTTCTGGTAGATAATCCGTGTGTTATCTATACAAAAAATATAGAAAAATGATAAAAATAATAGTTCGTGATATTGAAAATCTTGTTTCATTGAATATCTTGAATATTGAACTCTGAAACAAATGA
>KZ308436.1:802915-819759 GCA_000376725.2 Ladona fulva
ATCTCAATTATGTTTCAATCCTCAATATTTTTAACAGTATAAATATTTATATTATAAATGCTTAATCATATATTTCTTTGTATTTAGGAAAAAGTATCATTCATTATAGAGCAAAACTGCTTTTTCATTAATCAATCAATATCATTTTATGCTTAATTTATATTTTTAAAATCTGTATCAGTTGATATTTTCTTTGGTATTTGGGCTTTCTGAGACTCTTTAATGGACACCCTTCCAGTACCGTATGCCTTAATTGGGATACAGATGGGAGTTTTATTATTTAATATTTTTGTAAACCATAATATTTTGAAGGTGTATTGTTTTTCTAATTATTCTGTAACATTTTGCTGCAAATATGGTATGAATCAGAAAAAAATCCAAGAACCAAAATAAGATGTTTTTGAGTGTCTTTCCTTTATCAAATATTCAATATTTTTAAATCCTAGAATTCAGCACTGAAATCCATGAAATGGGCATTCATTATGAGATATATTTGATAAATTTGATATTGCCTTACTGGCATCTTTTAGATAAAGCTGCTCACCTTTATACTTTTGAGTAAAAATATCTTCCCTATAGTAGAAAGAAATGAAAAAGATATCTATTCTACTCTCCTATTCTATGAATTTTTTAATTGATCTGTAGTTGCTTGACATTTGAACATTCAGCTCATATCAGAATTTTTTCTAAAAAATTCTTTGTTTAGGAACATGATCTATAGACTGCGAAAAAATATTATCTTTATTGATGTCTGGTCAAATATTCAAAACACAATTGTTATTTTCTGTTGAAGAAAGGTGTAGATATGTACAGTTTATAAATACTGAAAATACTATTCATAGTATCATACAATGTAGTGAAATAATGTTTCAGCCCAAATTTAAATAGATTCATTTATTTTATTGCCATATTTACTTTATTTTATTGTCACTTATTTAATATTTTATGATAATTTACCTCTAGTTCTGATATTTTACATCTACCAGTTTCTTCAAAGGATTTTGTTAGAACTAGATTTTATCAAATTAAATATTTCCCCAGAGTCTCTTTAAATTGGAAAATTTAGTGCACAATTAATAACAGTGATTTCACTCAGGTCTTAAAAACTTGAATTCACCATTTGAATTGAAGATTTTGTAGTAATTAAAATATCAAACATAAAACATGTTTTACTCTGTAACAGAGGTCAGTACGGTGGAACATCATGGTGTAATGGAAATGGATACTGGGAGAAATAACTCATTGGATATAATTCAGAGTAAGGCATTAAAGATATATATTTAGGAATGCAATGGCTCTCATAGGTGGTCCATGAGAAAAGTAGAAGAGGTTTCTTGGGCATTTGCTTGGTATTTACTTAGAACATATTCGGATGTAAAATTGGGTCTTAGAACTAACCCTTATTAAGAGAACTTCTAGGATATAAATGAGAAAGACCTCATGAGATACATTATGAAAAACTGACATATTTATAAATACTTTTATGGAATGAGTAGCTTTATTATGCAACCTTATTAACCCTGTAGACTTAAGTAATGGGTTCATAGTAAATCTAATAATTAACATTTGGAATAGTAAGTAATAATGCTTCATTTAATAAAATAAATGCTTGATGGTATAATGCTTGCTACCAATCAAGCGATCTAAGGATTCATTTTGGTTACAAAATTAATTTATTTTTCAGATATTTTCTCTTTTCACTGAAATATATCATTAAAATCTAATCAGCTTTTAGTTTTGCTCAGTCTTATTTTCTTTATTGGTACATTAAAAAATTAATTCTGAAACCAAATGGTCAACAGGAATCTGACAAACATTCTTTAAATCGTTTAAGTATTATAGCATAAAAGGTCCTATTCATGCTCTTAAAATGTAATTTAAGTGATTAAAAAGAAGGCAATAATGAATTTAAACATCTAATTTAGCATTAAACATGAAATTCATCAAATGAAATTTCACGAATACTGGCACTCCTACGGTACACTCCAATAATCAAAACCACAGTATTGCCTCTTTGGAGAGGTTTACATTATATAGTATATATAGTTTAAATTCACTATGGATGACAAGGGAAACCTGGAAACAGTATTTAGAATGAATACAATTCTTAACAGATGTGAATCTCTTTATCTGTGTTATTTGCAATACTTGATTATTTTCAAAGTTGAAAAGAATGCCTATTTTTATGCATTTCAATCTTGAACTCTTTTTTTGAACTGTAATGTGAAATAGTTCATGATATACAACGAAAAATCTGGTTTCATTGAATATCTTGAATATGGAACTCGGAAACAAATTACTAAACAACACACGTCATATATCACGGAAGTCACGGAGTATATACTCATGTACTAGGGCAATTTTATTTCAACCAACATATTGTAAATGTTAACATAATCAAATAATTCCATTCAAAATTCAAGAGTAATTATCGTAAATATTACAGTAGTGAAAAAACATTCTCGTCAACATAATAACATTTTTGAAATGCGTGTTATCTATGCATTATCACAGTGAAGAAATTTTTTAAATGTAGGTTTTATCTAGTAGGTGCGTGTTATTTATCAGAAAATATGGTACTTAAAAATCAGTTTTTACGATTTTAGTAATTCTTTGTTTCAATGATGTGGTAGACAATTAAATTATGTGTCTCATCATTTCAGTAATGTTTCCTTCCTTTGTTTATGGAGTGTAATCATTGTTCTGTAAATAATCCTGCCTGATTTTTTATGCATTACAGAAGATTTTTGTCTCCTTAAGAAATACTTTCATAATTAATTGCTTCACTTTTCTTTTGTTATCATGTGTAAGTATAGAAATAGCATACCTAGTAAAATTTAGTTACTCTACATCATTTCTTGCTCTCATAAGTTGTTTTAATTTCAATATCTTGATAGCATACTGCATACAGAAATTTTCTTAAATTTTACTTTACGACACCTAATGTTATATTAAATTGATCATCATTCTCCTTTCATAATCTTTGAATTATTTCAGAAATTAGTAATCTCAATTATGTTTCAATCCTCAATATTTTTAACAGTATAAATATTTATATTATAAATGCTTAATCATATATTTCTTTGTATTTAGGAAAAAGTATCATTCATTATAGAGCAAAACTGCTTTTTCATTAATCAATCAATATCATTTTATGCTTAATTTATATTTTTTCCATTTGATCTGTTGGTATCTTATTTAGCAAAATCAGAAGGGCTCCCTTCCCTACTCCCATTTCAAGACTTATTGATGTTGCTGCCATTCCAGGCATCTGTAGTCTTCTGTATAGTGGGTCTCCACGTCTTGTTTTTCCCTTCCTCACAGTTCATATTGTCTGTCTTCATTTCTATTTATATGGATTCCTTGATTATTCAATCTGGTTTTTCAACTCAAGAAGCCTTCATCCAAGAAATTCTTTGGAACAGCACTACATCATTTATAACTTCTACAGCTATTTGGTTAGGATATCAAATTATAAATTATCCCCGTTTTATTTTCTCACTGATGATCTGCAATTTTTATAGTGCTTTTATCATAATATAAGAAGTCCTGCTAAACCTGGTTTACATATTTTATTAAAAATGAGTTTATTTTCTTCATAACTTCATGGTAGTCTTTACTTTCAATTTTGAGTTAAACCATTCAATACTTCATTTCAATAGGAAACTTAAAGTGCTAACAAAAGCACCAAAAACTGCTTTGGCTGTAGGGAGAGGTAAGTTGAAGAATGGAAACGGCTCTGATGCAAATGGGGATCCAAATCGAGCCAGGGGTGGCAGAAGGCGAAATCCTCTTCTTTCTGATTCAGAAGACTTCTCTGGAGAAGATTGTGAAGGAGGTGTACCAGAAGATGATGGAGACTATGCAACACTAAGAGAACTCCCTATGCCAATTGGGGATGATGAAGACACACCATCTGAAGATGCAAAGGTATTTCAAACTTAAAAACTTATAAAGATGTAATCCTTGAAAAAAATTCTGACGGTGAATATTCAATGATATGAGGCAAATATATGCTGATGATTACTATCAATAAGGCATTTTTTCCATGACTCATTGTGCTAAAATTTCTTTTCCAGGTGTTGTAATGAGCTTATGTTTGTTGGAAACCTATTTTAGTTTTTGTGCATCACTATAGACCACTTATTTCCCATAAATACAACTGATCCATTAATTTCAGCAAAGTTTAGAGAATTATCCCATAGTTGGTTGATTTCTTATCATGATGCATGGAGTTCCCAGTAGGACTGAGTTTTGTATATATTGTTAAAAGTAGACTCATACCAACCAGATTTTCTTACCTTAGTCCCTGGTTTATGAGAGACTAGAAAGTTGTCATTTTTAATGGAAAATCACTTGACTACTGTGTTTCTAGCATACAAATCTAGATGATTTGGACTGGTGTGAAAATACAAGAGAAAAATTTTACCATGTGAACTAACATAGCTCACTCCAGCAAAATCCTTGCTAAATGATGGTAATTGGCTTCTTACCTTGCACTTGAGAAGTAGTAGTGGCTAATAGCTAATCCAATTCATAGCTGCTTTTGTAAAATAATGACATGGTGTGCTTTAATTGCTAGCGTGTATGACCCTCATGTATTTACCTTTCCAACGCACTTAATGTTTTAGCTTTTGGACTCGGTGGCAGATGGAAGTGTTACCTACGCAGNATTTCCCTATATTTTCCATAAAATTCTGTTTTTATTATCTAATGAATTTCGACGTTTGATATCTTCTGAAACATGAGATGTTATCATGTCACATCCAAAACTGTTCTTTAGTGAAAATCAAAAATCAGCAGCATATTCCTTCTTGAGCTTCTAGAAAAAAAGGAATGCATTTCCTTTGCCTCAAATGGATTTAAGCAATTTACTCTTTAAACAGTAAAAATAATTCATTAGTTTTCTAGATCATTGGCTGCTATTTTTAATTTTCATTCTCAAGTAGTTCTTTCATAAGTTAGAGATACCTTTGTAAACATTCTATTACAAGTTGCATGTATGATCAAAACTACCAGAAATCTAAGTCACTTTTGTGAATAGTTTCAGGTCTCAGTCACACCACGCTGTCTGAGAAGAGCAGATTCTGGAATGCCTCATGAAGAAGATGTTACGCCAAGGTCTGAGTCAGTCAGTACTGAAAGTTCAGGTGGCTCACCACCAGAGCATAGTGGACACAGCGATGAAACATCCAGTGGGATTCACTCAAATTCTAGTGGTGAAACAGGACAAGGAGGACAGCAAGTTGTTACAGTAGCAGGCATGGCACCATCAAGGCGATCAACAAGTGTGGATGACCTAGTGACCACAGAGCAAGCACCAAGAGCATCAGCTGCTCCTTGGCGCAGTTTTTCACTTCAAAGGAATGTGCAGCCACCAACATCTGAGGACTATGCTGACTTTCCTCCACCTCCCCCTCCCCCACCCCCACTTGAAGAAAGCACTGTGGTAATCCGTAGAAAGCAATCTCGTCCAAAGACAACAGATCTCACTCAAGCTGAACCATTTGGAAGATCAACAAACATGAGGATGACATCTTTCACTGACCAACCAGATGGATCAAGAAGTTCAATTGCTGGATCTTCAGCAGGAGGTGCAGTAGGGGCATCAAGGCCCAACCAACCAGTACCTTCATCTTCATCAGCCCAGTCATCATCATCAAGAGATTATGCGTCTAGAGTACCACCCTCTGGTACAGCATCACTGCCACCACAACACAATCCCCCTCATCCAGGGTTTCAGCTGGCATCTACAGGGGGTAGAGGAGGATGTCATTCCTTTCCCCGAATCCAACCACAACAGCCCCACCTAAATTACCCCGTTCACCCTCATCATCATCAGCACACAACGCTGCCAACTCATCACAATGGGGTAAGAATTTTTGGAGGTCCTAACCCGATCTCAAATTCATCTTTCAAGCACTACAGGCCAGGCATGCAGCTTGCCAGTGTAATGGCCCAGGGACCTTCCTATTATGGCACTGCAGTTACGGCTTCTGTTCCAGCTGGTAGGGCAATGGGTATTGGTGTGGTAAATGGAGTGGCAAGGGTCCCAGAAGAAACAGCAGGGCATCACACATTCCCAGCTGTGAAAAGGGTTGAACTTATTCCACATATTATGAAAGCCAATGGTGTTGGACAGGACAGAGACTCAGCAAATTTTTCAATGGCATCCAGTGGTGACTCAGATAACTACATAACACATGGCTAGGGAGCAGAAGTTTCTTTTAGAGATGTGCTATTATCTGTTTGAAGGTGTCAATGCTGATATGCGAGTGAATATGATCCATATTTCATGCACATTTAACTTGCCGCTGTAATTGTGTAGAGAAATTTCCAAACTTAGGTAAAGCCTTTACCAAGTTAGTTGTATTAAAATAAATAGTCCCTCTATTCCTACGTGGTCAGAAAGTGTGTTATGGCAGAAAGGAATGCAGTGGAATATGAGTTTAAAAGTTGATTGAGTAAGGAGAGGAACTCTATAAAATTTCAACTGGTGAAAGTATTGCCTTAACTGAAGAAAGACATTTTAAGGCATACAGTGGTGCAAGAATCTTGAATATTGATTTTCAGGAATGATGTAAGTATTTTATGAAAGATCAACAGGTGGGCTATGTGTTAAACCATCAGTTAGCATCTTTGTTTATAGTCAAGCTATTTATGGTGTAAATTAAATATGCAGATGGATGAAAAAAATATTAAGGGATCACAGCCATTTTACATTTTGGACAATAATCAACCATTTTTATACAACAGCCAGAGCAAGGGTATTTCTTTTTTAGTGGCAGTGAAAAGGGTCAGCTCTAAGTGAAGTAAGCAAAGTTTAGGAATGCCCTGGTACTTGGAGTGTCCTAGATTTAATCTCTTCTTTGATAGTAGTTGGGAAAGATTGAGAAAGGGGGACCTTCACATGATTTGGTATCTGGACACCTGAATACTAAGAGCCGACCCTGGCAGTGAATGTGTTAAATTCAAAGGTTCTTTTGAAGTTTAGCACATTGGAATGACTATCTAGAGAGGACCACTGATGAACCTATTTCTATGTGTAAAACTTTCAATTAATGCAAGCTGTCAAAGTTAACTTGAATTGATTATTCCTTTTATGAGATGGAGTTGACTAGAATACCATATAAATGACTGGGTGTTTTGTGTTTGAAGAATACATTATCCTGGCCCTAATAACTATCGCTGCAAATCAATAAAGACCTTTTTTATCAAGTAGTATTAGGAATTATAAATGTATTGAAAAATGTATACTGCCTGACAAGTGAAAAGTCAATGTTACTCCCTGGTTGATGGATTCATACTCCCATTGAAAAGCCATTATTTGTGCCAGTGTCTTGATAAGATTCCCTTACATCCATATTTTGATGCTCTACAAATGTTTATGAGTGTAGCAGTTTTAAGATTTTTACAAAGCATACATTATTCTTAAAGATGACAATAAGTTTGCTACAAATAATAAATGCAGTCAAATAGAATTTTCTGTTTTTATTGTTAGTATGTTAATTAAATCTTTAAATAATTTTCTTTGATGTGACATACATTGTGTTATTTATCAAGGAAAAATGCAGCTTGGCATACTTTGTCTGAAGTTAGCAACATTCAAAGTTAAATATTTTCAGATACCCAATCGATTTACATAAAATCTAAACTGCAATTGATCTAGAATATGACCACCTAATTTAGTTTTTTACATTTATGCCATAATGCATTTTGCAAGATATCTCTTGGATTAGCTAGTTCTTTTGTACAAAAGGTAGACACTGAAAGACAGGAGTATTAAATTTTTTAATCAAAATACATTTTTTAACAACATGATCATTTTTCTCAAGATGCTTCATTATCTTCACAAATATTTTTATATTTAGACTAAATGCATATTTGCATACAATTTGAACCAAATTTGCGCAGACTTGGCAAATATATGCTGTTTAGAATTTTTACTTGTAACTAATTAGCACAAACAGTAGCATGATGGCTACTGAGTCATAGACACTTTTTTCAAAGATGGCTTTTCCAGACCTCTCTATCAATACGTAATTTTCCAGTACCGTATTTTAGAGCTGTCAGTGCTGCCAACAGCAGTTTGCATTTTAAAGATTCAACTATAAAGCTGTATAATATACTGTTTGAATTGGTATGTTTACATTTCCCAAGGTTACCAGCACAAATATTCTCAGTACAATTATGCTAATGTGGCATATCAGTATGTATTCCAAATATAACTTTTAAAGAGCTAAGGGATTGTTTTTGTCAAATTTTGGAGATGAACTGAAAAGAAATACTTTCTTATCAAAAATTATAAGAGCAAATTCCTGTGAGCTTAATGTACTAATGATATACAGTTTTCTTAATGATATTCATAGCATCAAAATTTAGCCTGAATTTTAAAAAATCTTTCTCTAAATATCATAGTAAAATAATCTTGACTGAGAAATGGACATTCATTTGCAACTGAACTGTCTTGCTTTTAACCTGCAGAAAAACTTCCCTTGGGCCTAGTGTAAATTGATCAATGACATTATGTTTCTACACTACACTTAAAGATTTTGGAGATATACTAACCATATAATCTGATGTTGAAAATTAGACAGTTATTGTTGTTAGGCAATTGAACTCCTAAAAATGCAACACTTATTTATTCTTTCTTATTATAATCAGGAAGGTTTTTATTTATCATAAAGTATTTGTCAAAAACCTTTGTATTAATCTCATTGTATTGGGAAATTTTCTTGTGTTAAGCACTGTCATGGCTTTTATTTAATTTTATGTACATAGTGAAAAATGTCCTAAGAAGTGATGTCATGACCTTGCATTAATTTGAGAAAATTGTTTTTATACTGCCTGAAATAATGTAATAGTGTTTAATGTGGATAAATAAAGTGTAAAGTGAAAGCTGGTATCTAGTTTATTGACTCTCTACTCTTAAAATATAATTATTCTACAAATATTTGTACCGCTAAATATATAATAATATATAATATTTTACATAATTATGTTGTATTTGTAATATGTTATGCATTATCTCATATCAACGTATAATATTAATATAATGCAGTAGAATCCAAAGTTATATAATTTTACATATTACCACTCAAAAATGTCATAAATTTATTTCTTTTGTCAATAAATTACTGAAGAAGCATAGTAAAAGATGCTGATGTCACTAAAAGATCTACTGAATAAGGAACAAGTTAGAGCCCAATACAGCAATGGACAACCTCATGATGGAAGACATTCTGGAGTAGGACTTCACTTTGCTCCTGAATTTACAGTAGGGTTGTGCCACGATGAAATCAACATATATAAAATTCAAGGGTATACACTCTGTGCTTCGTTCTGCCATACAACTGCTAACAATGGAGAGGCCTGTATATTTGTTTCAGAAAGGCTAGAGCTGAAATCTATCATTCTTTAGGAATATTGTCTTGATTTTCACTTTGAAGCTTCAGCCACCATGCGTAATGATCTGGAAACTAGAATAGTATCAGTTTATCACTATCTAAATGGTGATATTAACCATTATGTTAATGAATCAGAGAACTGCCTTCATGGTTTAAACAAAAAAATATTATCTGTACAGACCTAAATTTGGATATTCATTTCGAAACAAAATACAGCATTCACCACTAATTTACTGACATCTTTTAATCATAGTTTTACTAACTTTCAACCAACTAGAAAATCTGTATGTTTAGACAATATTATACCAAACTTTAATAGTGAGCAGTACTTTAACTTACTTTTAAGTTAATATTTTTGATCCATTGATATCTGACCATTATGCCATCACTTTAAATTATATCCAACTGTTAAAAACAACATGAGCTACTCGACAAAAAGTAGTATCTTTCGCAGATGTCTTTCACCTCGATTTCATAAAACTTTTAGGTTTCTATTTTCACACATTCAGATGGTAGCATTAGCTTCAAAGACTTTTTTGATATCTTTCTCAGCATCTTTCACCACTGCTTTCCACTAAAGCCAGCTTCTAAATACAGAAGATCAACTAAAAATAAATGGTTCTCTCCTAAACTTGCACAGATGAGAGAAAATTTAGTTTCCCTTCATCATAGATGTAAGTTAGCTCAAAATGAAGTGAAGTGAAGATGGCTTACAAAGACTTAAAAAAGGAACATTCCAAAAATTTGATCCAGGGAAAAAACAAGTCCAACACTGAATTCATAAATACAGCAACAAATAAGAGCAAAGCAGCCAGGTTGCTTATAAAACAAGAAACCTCTTCTGATATTCCATTTGAGGCTCAAATTGGGCCAAATGAACTGAATAATCACTTTGTTACCAGCATTGAAAATATTCTTCCAAAAGTGCAGCAGCAGCAATGCAGTCCCTTAACCCTACTCAATAATCATAAGGTGAACAACAATATCTTCAAATGGGCTTGGGTTGTTTGTTCCCCATGAAATCATAACAATAGTAAAAAGTTTTAAATCCTCAAAAACCAGAGATATTTATGGGCTCACAAATGAGTTGGCGAAGCACATAATTTATGTCATTGCTCTTCCTCTGTCAGTTGTCTTTAACTCCTGTTTGCAATCTACGACTTTTCCAAATGCTCTGAAATATACAAAAACATTTCCCATCATCAAGAAAGAAGACCCAAAGATCCAGTATCTATAGGCCCATTTCTGTCTTTTGGCAAAACATTAGAAATGATAATGAAAATTCAAATAAATGACTACTTTAAAAAAATGACCTTTTCTCATAAGCACAACATTGCTTTCACACAAATCCAAGGAGATTGCATCAAATTAAACAAAACCAGTTGTAGACTCACTACAACACAAATCTCACGTTATAATCTGTCAGTAAAATTTTTCAATGCATTACCAGCTGGAGCAATACACTTTACAAATGTAAAATGCAATGTTGTAATATTTAATTGGTTAACATTTAATTGGTTCTGAACACCTGTCCTCTATACATGAATTCTTTGACTGTAACCTTAAGGAATTAGTGTTCTAACTTCCTTATGTATACATTTATTGTGATGAGACCTGTTACAGTGTGCCATTTAATGATTAATAAACTATTATTATTATTACACACTTTAGTGTTGGGATAACATTGTAATTAACAGTCTCAAGTGAGATCTGGTGGAACTTCATTATTGCCTTATTCATTAGTGCCTTTTAATTGCAACAATATTGTGTGTAGAGATGTATGTGGAAGAGTAAATTTGCCTTAAAAGACAAACTATCATCAAATAGCATAGGTACTACTTTCTGATGTTTAAAGAAAAGTGATGATGATTAACTAGAAGGGTTATTATTAAAAAAAATCGATTTTCTACTGATTCAAATTAATGATCTTAAAAGCAAGCTGTAGTCAGAAGTGTACTTAGGGTACTTGTGCCTTTAGCAAATACTTGTCTTAGTGTCTTGTAATTACATTTATACTTATTACTATACATTTATACTTATTCATTAATGAATAAGTATACATGTATAGTAGCAACGGATTACTATTCCCATATTTTCCTATATCACAAAGTATGTAGTTTATGTGGTTGCATTACAAAAGGTAACTGCCTCCATTATCTTTTCCTTAGACTCTTGGTGATTGCCTCAATGCCAATAAATGGTTAAAAGTTCTGGCATTGAGGAATAAACTCTGTATACGATATATTTATGTGAACAAATTATGATTATTGGTTAAATATTTTAAAATTTTATGTAAGATCTGCTTTTTAAATATCTCCAGCTGGTAGGATTTCTCATAATTATTAAATTCCATTTAGGTACATATTTCCATCGGATTAACATCTATCGCCCTTTTGGAGTCTTTCTTATGGTATGATATTGAGTAATTGAGGGCAAATACAAATATGAATCATCATTGTTTAACATTTTCATATCTGTTAGTGCATGATAACATAAGATGATATCATGCACTTACAGACTTTGAATTAAAGCAGATGTCAAAGTGTTAATAAACAACCTTGAATGTTTAAGCTTCATTACTTTTTTATTCAATAAGATGTATAGAATTATGTAAATATTTTTACAAACGGCAGATAGTAAAAAGTTATCCAGATTTGATGTCTCGTGGTAGGGCTGGCACCACTTTCTTTTATTCTCTTTTACCATAGGCATCCTAGCTGTCTAGGATCTTCAGTTTTCCAGAAAATAAAGGTCTTTAGATGTTTACTTTGGTATTTCTCAGTGTGAATTTCCAGCTCCCTGATAACCAAGTGGGCTGCGCGTTCGTCTTTGGTGGGAACGGCCTCGGGTTCTATTCCCAGTGGAAGCCCATTTGTGCGAAACCTCCTTAGCTGTCGAAGCTTTTTGAACAATACAAAAACATGAATTTCCCATATGCCGTTTGAAAGTGAGCATTAGTGGACATGGGCGATTTGTGCCATCTCAGCGCGATCTGTTGGCAGAATTGATTTTGGATCTGGCAACCATGTGTACGAGCACGAACATTTGACGGAGTGGTGGGAATGGTGATAAAAGGAAGCACCGTTTAACCCAGTGGCGAAATGTCCGTAAGATTACTTAAGTAAGATAAACGAAGGAATTTTTATTTCTTGTTGCTAATTTACATACATTTAATAATTACTTGTGTGCAATTTTGAACTCAATATCATCGGGGATTGTCGATCCTGGAGCATTAAAAAATAAGTTTTTTCGTTGTCAAAAATTACTTATTATTTTAAGAAGAAATCGTTGTCTATCCTACTCGTTTTCTTAAACGTTCATTTTTTGTACTCCTGCTGCTTGAAATTGTTTTGGCATCTTGATTTGATGACCCTTAGTGATGGATTTGTCAAGCCTTGAATCCTACTATCCACAACGTCCTTTAAATTGGTGCTGCTTAAAGGAATCAACAAATGCAATAGAGTAATAATGCTTTTCAACTTCAATCTTGTTTCACTATATTTTTGAGGNACATAATCTTTCCTAGGTAAGTCATGTCTATCACACAAAAAACAACAAATAATGTTGTTGTAATAACAGTAATGTTTGGCTACGGTTCTGATGCCACCCTTTAGATGCTGCAGCCTGGGTGTGATGAACCACATGCACCCATAGGATGGTGCGGCTCTGCACAGAGGTGTACCTTTCATCATATGTGATTCATCCAGGGTACAGTATTTAGTGCTTACTGATATTGAGAGTTGGTAGGATAGGAAGGGAATAGAGTATGGCCAGGAATTATGGATCTTCCTCATATGTTCTCAATTCTTAAAAAGCAGCATTCAAAATACTACTGATTTATTGCAATGAACTGCAGAATTTTCCTTCAGCATTTAAAAAATATATTTAGATTTAAATAGTTGCAAATGTCACCTTTCAGTTACTTTAGAATAAAGAGTTTATTTATTCAGCATTTGATTGAATTGAATTGATAAAATTTTCTTTATTTTGGCTAAACAAACTGACATTTGTTAATAAAAAAAATTTGTTGCAAATCCCACTTCATCAAATTCACTTAAAAGAATGAATATAGAACTGTTTGTATAAGATTGAAAACACATAAATATTCCTTATTTTTCTACATCCTGATTCATTCCTCATCTTAATACCCACAGTTTAGGTGTAGTGGCTATAAAAGCAAGATGGCTAGTGTAGAAATGTGACCTTATGTTCTAAGCCAAATTTAGAGCTGCAAAGAAGGTCTTGGGACAAGAAAGTCCAAAGTAGTCGAGGATATATAAATTAATAAAAATGCTATGAAACAAAGCTGCAAATGTTCTCTGTGAGCTAGTCTGTGATAATTATTTAATGGGAGATATACCAATGGATCTACACTAGAATGTGATTGTATCAGTACCCACTGTAGTAGAATTAGTACTTCTCACTAGAATATACTCTATAAGAGAATGGTGGGGAAATGATATTCATGAACCGGATAGTTTGATTAGCAAGGTTTTTCTAACCTGCTTGAGTTATTTAATGTATATCTTAAAAACAATGGCAAAATTGTCTTAAAGTACAAGAATGCTATCTAAGGCATGCATAAAGGGCTTCCATAGAATAAAGGTCTTTAATTGGTTATCCTGCTCACAGGATACTGAAATGAAGAGAAGTATGGCTTGAAGAAAACTACATAAAACAGCAAGTGGCTGTGAGATTGGGTAGTGGTTTAAAGTGAGTAATGATGTGAAGGCTCCAATGAGAGATTTTGTAGCATTTGGAAGGAGAGGACTGTTGATAGAAATTAACAAAAAGCAGCAAAGAAGTAGGACAGGNTTGAGGGCAAATACAAATATGAATCATCATTGTTTAACATTTTCATATCTGTTAGTGCATGATAACATAAGATGATATCATGCACTTACAGACTTTGAATTAAAGCAGATGTCAAAGTGTTAATAAACAACCTTGAATGTTTAAGCTTCATTACTTTTTTATTCAATAAGATGTATAGAATTATGTAAATATTTTTACAAACGGCAGATAGTAAAAAGTTATCCAGATTTGATGTCTCGTGGTAGGGCTGGCACCACTTTCTTTTATTCTCTTTTACCATAGGCATCCTAGCTGTCTAGGATCTTCAGTTTTCCAGAAAATAAAGGTCTTTAGATGTTTACTTTGGTATTTCTCAGTGTGAATTTCCAGCTCCCTGATAACCAAGTGGGCTGCGCGTTCGTCTTTGGTGGGAACGGCCTCGGGTTCTATTCCCAGTGGAAGCCCATTTGTGCGAAACCTCCTTAGCTGTCGAAGCTTTTTGAACAATACAAAAACATGAATTTCCCATATGCCGTTTGAAAGTGAGCATTAGTGGACATGGGCGATTTGTGCCATCTCAGCGCGATCTGTTGGCAGAATTGATTTTGGATCTGGCAACCATGTGTACGAGCACGAACATTTGACGGAGTGGTGGGAATGGTGATAAAAGGAAGCACCGTTTAACCCAGTGGCGAAATGTCCGTAAGATTACTTAAGTAAGATAAACGAAGGAATTTTTATTTCTTGTTGCTAATTTACATACATTTAATAATTACTTGTGTGCAATTTTGAACTCAATATCATCGGGGATTGTCGATCCTGGAGCATTAAAAAATAAGTTTTTTCGTTGTCAAAAATTACTTATTATTTTAAGAAGAAATCGTTGTCTATCCTACTCGTTTTCTTAAACGTTCATTTTTTGTACTCCTGCTGCTTGAAATTGTTTTGGCATCTTGATTTGATGACCCTTAGTGATGGATTTGTCAAGCCTTGAATCCTACTATCCACAACGTCCTTTAAATTGGTGCTGCTTAAAGGAATCAACAAATGCAATAGAGTAATAATGCTTTTCAACTTCAATCTTGTTTCACTATATTTTTGAGGAGTCGACTAACGTTGCATGCAAGAATTTCGATTCTTCGTTGCATAGAGGAATAGAATTCCATTCTTTGTTGTATTTAATATTGTGAAAGGCATTTTTGCTCATACTGTATATTTAATTCCATTATTTAGAATATTCTGACAGTAGTAAAGTGTATGTTGCTTAGAAATATTATAACTATCCTTATTTCCACTTATTGATTTTGATATAGCACTTGTAGGTCCTTTGAAGTGCATCGTTTGGGTTGATGGTTGGATATTTCATGCAACTCATCATTGTAACATTCTTTGAGATGTATACAGCTTTGTAAAATTGACATGACTGGAATATATTTACACCTTTTGTATGCTTGTTTTGAAGTCACGTTTCTCAATTTATTGTTTTTCACTTGTATTTAAGAGAGGATATTAGTATAGAATTATGCCCATATAGAGAAAATTAAAATATCAGACTTTTTTCATGTCCCTTTCTCCTTATGAAATTAAAATACCGTTGAGATAACTTTGAATTGAATGAAATATCATGGCGATGATGTGAAATCCTTGAGAGATTTATTTAATTTGGGTGAATAGCTCGTCTTTAAGCAATAATGAAGTGTGAGTAATCCAGTATTAAAAATAAATCCTTAAGATATTGTTTTTTTTCTGTTACAGTAATCTCCATATGATCGATGGAAAATCCTTCTCAAAGTTATCATGGAGATGGCCATCTGGAATATGGTAAAAGATTGAGTATTTCTTGAGTAAACAAGTTATGAAGAGGTGCAAGTAGCTCAGACAGTTTTAGATAGTGCATAGCATTTCTCCATCGTTTGTCTCAGTTTGAGTCAGAAGCAGTGTCTTTCATGGGGAATGAAATATAAAATGATAGATTAATTTCTTTTGTTCAGAAGGCCATGGGGTGGTGGGAAAACCCTGCTTTTCTGCTTTGAAAATTTAACCTATTTTAAATTTGCATTGTATACTGAGACAAGAAAGAATTAGCCATCTGTGGCCCAATGTTGCTGGTGTTTGAAGATAGCCAAGGGTTACCACAGTCCTGAGAGAAATTATTTGTACAAATAGGGTTAAAGCTCCCATGTTTAAAAAAGTGATAAGTTGAACTATTATTCAGTGAAATGTGTTTAAACCCTGTGGATTAGTGAAATATAATGGAAGGATCGTGTTTAACACCTCATCTTTGCTGCTATGGCTGTGCAGGAAAGAAGAAAAGAAGTTTCTGAGATGGAATTTTGGTCTCAACCCTGACTGCACCTCCAAGGAAGGAAAATGGTCTTTAGAAGTAAGTGCTCACTTTATGAGCCAGAATTTCATTTATTATTTTCCTTATTATATTGATCTTTCTTACTTTTTAGAAACATTGTTTTAGTTTTAGAAAGCTTACTTTTGCTTGTCCATCAGCTTCTCTTCATTATTTTAGGGACTTTGGTTTTCATGACAATGCAAATATTTCTAAGCCATAAAACAGTTTATGCCAGATTTTATTGCCTTCATTACAATGACAACCAGGTTCTTAGCTATGAAACTCTTTTGTTAGATTTC
>KZ308436.1:828959-842859 GCA_000376725.2 Ladona fulva
CTCTAGCAAGATTTGGTTGAATTCCATTATAAATGAAATAATAAATATAACTTATACTTTTCCACAAATATATTTGGCTTTTCAACCAATTTCGAACTTTTATTTCATCGTCAGGCTTAGGAATGCAAAAGAAGAAGTGATACATAGGGATATAAGGGACTACAAATCGGGGAAAGGGAAAAAAAGTGGGGGGAAGGAAGGGTCTTAGGAGGCATGTGGGAGCCATCAGTTGGAGGGCAGGAGAGGGGGAGATCCACCAGAAAAGTTGACAGGTGGTGGAGGCTGTGATGAAGGAAAAAGGCAAGCTAAGAGGTTTAAAGGATTATCTCTAAAAAGATGTTCATTGGTTAGCCGACCAGAATGGAAATGTCTCTATGGTGTCTAAATTGAAGCCTTTTTGCAGTAGAATGAAGGATAGTAGGAGTGAAATTGGAAGAATGATTGTTTTCAAGGAGATGACAGGCAAGGCGGGATCTTGAGGGGGCTCTGTTAAGTAGAGCTCTATGATGTCCCTTGCATCTTACTTGATTATTGCAGCAACTTTGTCCAATTTAAATACTGTCGCACTCATTACAGTGGATCTTTTATATTCCCAGTAAAGTAAAGGCTCTACTTTGTCCTTCCCATTGCATAATAGAGATTTTAAATTTCTGATATTTGAGAAGGCTATGCATAAATCTGACATCAGGAAGACATTGAAAATTCTATTGGTGGCATTTCCTATGAAATTAAATTTAATAAACTGAGGTTTCTGATTGTTAATGGGAGATGGAGAGAAGATGTGTATTAGAGCAATTTTCTTCTTTTTGCATTCTAATAGTTTATTTATTAGAGCTGTACATTTACCATTTTTGACAGCTTTCTTTCTTTGACAGATTCTTTTGACAGATTTCTTTTTTAAATTCATTGGGGGACATAGGGATGGTGACTACTTTATGGATCAGGGAGTGAAAAGCAGAGAGCTTGTGTGAGTGATGGTGGTGTGAAGAAGCAGGAACAGTGTGATCAGTGAAGAGCAGTTTTCAATAAATGGAGAATTGAATATTATGCTCATTTGTGTGCAGATTTAGATTTATAAATTAAGGGGTGGTTGACTTTGTTCTCCATTGCAAAAGTGAGTGAGGGGTGAAGAGAGTTCAAGATGTTTAGAAATTGGTCCATTTGCCTTGATGAGCCATTCCAAATAAAGGGAATCTCATGTACATATTAATGCCAAGTGATAACATTCTTTAAAAATGGTGAATTGGCAGTAAATAAATTTAGTTTCCATGTGATTTAGCAATATATCAGCAAGAATGGGTGACAGTGGGGAACCCATGGCAAGTTCCTTGTTTTGTCTGTAGAATGATCCATTGAACAGAAAGGAATTTTGATTAGTACAACTAGTAATTAAATTTAACAAGTCCTCCCTGATATTGATGTTACAATTGTTTCTGATTAATGTTAATAACCACCTAACTGTAAAATTATTTCATTCAATGTCAAGGACTTGTTCACTAATGTACCCATTAGAGACACGTTAATAGTGATCAAAGAAACATTAATCAGAAACATTTGTAATATCGATATCAATACTCATCAGTGCCATTGACTACTTCTGAAAAGGTAAACCACATCCAATTTACAATTTTAGAAATTTTACTTTCTATAAACTTGTGAATTATCTTACAACGGAAAAGAAAGGTGAGTAATCTGAACCGAGAAGAAGACATCTGGAAGATAGTTCAGTTGATTGAGCATCTGACAGGCAAAGTAAAGTTTCTCTTGTCATGCATTTTCTTTTCCATTTATACTTTGATTTTAAAAAGGTACACTGCATGGCATGCCGGAGAAACTTTTATTCCTTTGCTTTGAATAAAGAAGAAATCTTGTTGAATTGTTTAATACAATCTCTGAATCAAGTTAGAGAGCTTTAAAAAAACAAAATAATATGTATGATTATATGTTTTACTCAGTGAATCGACAGAATTCAAAACTGACTCAATAAAACTTAGGCCTACAAACTGGTGTCAAATTGAAATTAAATAAACAGCCATATAACAAATTTATGAAATTTAAGTAGAACTAAGTAAATAGGGTATCTATCTGTCATTCCCATTGCCAGGGGGTGTGAGTGAAAAATGTGACCTTTTTCCAAGCCTCTCTATCACCCTTATAATTGAAAATTAAAATCGATGAAAATGAAACTATATTTTAATTAATTAATTTTCAGAAAAATTTTCATTGCATTAATTAAATAGTTTTCCTTACAAACAAAAAAATATACTAAATTTTTCAGATATAACATGGAATGGAATTTTCAATAAACATTTCAATTTACATTTTATCTCAGCTTCTTCTCCAGAGATCCAGATCTTAAAACCAGCGATCTTCAGAGATCAGAGAAGCAAGGGCAGATTAACCATTAAGTGGACTAAGCATATGCTTAAGGGACCAGGGACAAAGGGAGCTCCACAAAGTTGGGAAAAGGATGAAAAGGAAAAAAAGAAAAGAATATCTGTCAAAGAGATTGATAAAAAAGTACAAGTTGATCAGAATGTTCTGTTCCTTGATCATAGCGCACCCTAGGGTTATTTTTCCCAAAAGGCACTGTTGGCACAGTGCACTCTGACCTTTGAATATAAATGTAGAAATTGCCTCAAGAATATTTTCATCATTAACAGTCACCAACTGCACAACTAAGAGGTCTGTCTTTTTCACAACTGAAACATGCNAGCAAGGTAAGTTTAAAGTAACCTAAAAATCAATTTTTAGTAATAATACAAAAGACTTTAGTTTTTAGCAAGTCTTGAAAATTTTTAAGCAATTTAATTGCTGTTAACTAAAATTGCAAAATAATCTTGACAGCTTCTAGAAATAACTGGTTGAACTTTTCACCACAAAAGATAGCACGCGCACAAATTGAATGAAGAAAATTTGCAAAAAGACTTCGAGCATTTAAGAATACATATTTGGATTTCATCTGAGTCAAATTATTCTAAAAAGTATACAATTTCTTGCAAATGAGCGTCAACTGACATTTTTAGAGTACTTACACGTTATAAATGCGCTTATGCGTTATAATTATAAATTATGTTCCGAATTTTGAAATTTTACTTCCAGAAGTATTACCCTGTGAAAATTAACCAAATTTACTACCAAAAGTATTCGACAAATTTCTGTGCGACTAGGGTCATTGTCTAAAATTTAAATATCTAACAGCCAAATTATCCAAGCATCACAAATATCTATGAAGAATTTAAGCACGCCACAAGAATGCCAATAACTGGCGTTACGTAGGTTTCTTTCTGTATGAATAAACTAAGGCGCTAAAAATCACCAGAGCCGGTTTCAGAACTCGCATTTGAGAGAACCGCTTGCACGGTGCAACATTCAACGGAGGCTTCGGCGTTTGAATATCAAATTACGTTGAGATTTGTAAAATAAAAGTCACAAATTGATTTCTAAATTTAAGTTCATTTTTCAGAGTGAAATACCGATTAGCTATACAGAGAGAATTTATCAAAAAAATCTAGAAAGTTGCACAATCATGAGGTTACGTGACAGTCATCGCGTCGCTGAATTGCCTGACAACAAAAAGGCACCAATTAGGATATTCTCGTTTTATCCCACCCCTACGTGAGCGTATGTCTCAAGTCAACTCAATTACGGAATCACCTCCCGCCTTTTCATTGCAATAGTGCGAAGTCAATGCGTTGACAATATCCCGGCATTACTTGATCAAATCCGCTACCATAAAATAAGCTGAATGAGCGAAGAAGTCAAAGGAATCTAATACATCTACTCTTATGCTTTTGACTCAAGTCCTGCGACCAGCAGGTTTGACCCGCGAACCAGTCTAATGCCCAAGATGATTTATGATAATGATGCTTTCAGGGTAGGCTCGCGGAACCAACTTATACTACAAAATTGAACCGGAGAAAATTAGGACCAAGGAAAAGAGCTATTTCAATGTAGTTTGGGTCTGACGGTTAACTAACCCGAAAGCCCAATGGTCAAATGCGAACTGTACATTTAATTCTTAATTGGACTTCAATTTATCATCAACAGTAAGGTAGATATCAGGCTAAATGCACCGCAGATGCCGAAATCAGACCCAGTTAATTGTATCAAACATAGATTCGTCAAAGTAGAAGATTAAGAAAAACTAGGCTCTTAATACTGAAATCCGTACGTAATGCGTTACCAGTTAAGGAGAGTAGGTACGTAAAATCTATGATTTTTCCCTTCTAAGGATCAGCTGGTAGAATACCCCATTAAACTGACAGCTCATTATCGAAGGCGTGCCGTACGGAAAAATGCCTAAAATCTAAAATTGAAACAAAACTGACAAGTTATGAACGTCGCGATTAGAAAGAAACTATTTAAACCCTCTGGTTGCCTTTGAAATGATCTTCAAGGTAAAACTCCAACGTTTAGATAACAAACTCGCGATGACGGTATGTTATAGAGCTTAATTAAAAATCACTGCGATGCACTTAAACGAAATTAGTTGATATGAACACCACGCGGTTAACTCATTTACCTCACATTAACAAATTTGCACGAATAATAACTGATGAACCACCGTAGAAATAATTAAAGCACACTATGACCTAAATCAACGATGAACATTTAAAATTTTTAACATTAGTATCTTTAATGAGACTCACGAAAAGAGGCGACCAACTGTCTACGATAAGGTCTTCAATGCCAGGAGACGTCCTTCGTACGGCAGCGAGGTATCTTCCAGCAGAGTTCAAGCACGTCCTTCGGCAGTCAACAGAATAGAGGACGAGCCGCTCGCCTGCAAACCTTTTTATGCTCAGACAACGGATAGGGGTGGCGCAGTAGGGGTGATAAGGGGAAGGTTGGAAACTACTACGACGAATACGATAATTTTTAAATAATTAAAAAATTATTGCGATATTTATGAATTCCAATATTCGGTATAAGTTTTCAAGAGAAATTATTTAGATAGTATAAAAAACTTCAGTTAATTATTTTTTAGATACCGTTTACAGTATTGTAACTGATACTTATCATCCATCTTTGAGATGCTTAAGTATTTGTATCACCTTCCGGACAAGTTATTGAACATTTATTAGGAATTAATGAGGTGTTGGTTCACGTTCAGAAAATACTATCAATGATCATTGATAGTATTTTCTGAATTCGAATTATACGAAAATACTTTCCATTTTCTGTGTGTTACGTCATTTTCTGATATTTAGGAAAAGTTGGCCCAATAGAGATTTTAAGTTCACCTAATATTATTATTATGAATGTTTACAATATTCTGCGAGAAGATCCACTTTGATGTGGAAGATGAAAACAGAGAATCAAATCATGGGAACAGCACATCGAGGATGGTGAAAGGAAGGAAGAACCATGTTGTTTCATCATCATCATCAGATCGAATCCAACTGAAGAAGAGATTGGAGGTTTTTTTCCGTTATAAAGAAGAGATCTTCTAGCAGTGATATTGTATTCGATTCTGCAATCACGTAAATATGAAGTGGTTTGATTAATTTTGTTTAACGGAGAATCGACCTCCCTTTTTCGTGACGGAAAGTGTCAGCGAGTCAAAGTATTCCGATTTGAGGGAACACATTTGGGAGGGACATCAGTTTCTGTATCTAAATGACTCCATCTAAATACAGTGTATAGATGGGCCAACTGCAGCAATAACGGCGATAATGACTTAAGAGGTAAACCATGATCGGGTCGGACTAATGTCCGTCAGAACATCAAGACTTGGCTATTAAGCAATGAATAGCCGAGAATTCTTTCGCAAGGAGCAGTTCCGTGCAGTGGTTATTAGCTTTAAGTTGCAGTCACTGGACCAACAGGAGGAGGGTGGGTGAGGCCACCATATACCTTACCGTAAACTACGGCTCACAAGAGAGCGTAGAATATACCGCCTATCATTTGCGGAAGAATGCGGGGACATGAACCAGGCCATCTGGAACATCGTGATATTTGGTAACGAAAAATCATTTAGAAGTGACTAAGAAGGCCAGATAAAACCATGGTGTCGTCGAGAAACAATGTTTGCTTCAGTATTATTATTTTTACTTTCTTTCGTTTTTGCTATTTTTGTGATCTGCTGCACTTCTTTATACATTTTCCGCAACTATTTTTGCTATTAAAAATAATTGCCGAAATATTCCCCTAAAAATTTGAGCTTTTACATGATTCAAACTGAGAAGGCACATAAACATTAACTACTGGGGAGCCTTCCTCTGAAAACACCACTGAGAATGACGGCGAGGGCTTATTTTGAGATACTATAAGATAATCTGTCGCCATAAGTGAACGAAATCTTCCCTGAAGGCGAGGAAGTAATATTTGCCGAACGCAATAATCCAGTCCATACGGCACGCATTACAAGAGATTTTTCCTTAATTATCCGAAAATACATGTTCTTCCCTGCCCTACACGTCCCCCAGATTTCAACCCAATTGAAAGTTTATGTGGTAAAATATACAAGAATTGTCGGCAGATGCCTGCGCACGTCTGCATCTCTGGTGCAGCACATCAGAGATATCGGGACCTATCTTGAGCGTCCCGGTTTATTAAATCTCGTGGATTCCACGGAACTGCGACTACAAGCCCAATAGAGGTTGGAGGAGATACCACCGATTATCTAATTAATGGAAGATTTTCCGTATTTCATTTATTTCGATCTTTATCAGGAAAAATAGATCCCTTATCCTTCCGTTTCCGAATTCGTGATGTAGAGGGTATAGTAATTGAGAGGGCATTTTGGCATTAGTGGAAGCCAGTCACAAAGCTAATTTAATATGTCAGTTCAACCTGCTCGCTACAAACTATTTACGGAATAAGTAATTTAAAAAAAATGCGATGAAATTCATTTCGATTACAGATCCTGCGACTTCGATGTAATTAATGTAACTAAAATAATACCTTCTCAAACATCTCCGGTAAAAAATATGAATTAAAATAGAGTAGAAAATGACGAAACAGTTTCTTTTAGTATGAAATGTCCATGTCGTATGTTACTGCATTAATATTTACTAGAGCAGGACTTATTTGACGAAAAGATAGAGCCACAAACAATATAACACAAAAATATTATTTCCCTAAATTTTAGATAAATATTCAACCTAAAAGCAGCGTAAAAAGCGAAAATATCAGCATTAACGCCCACGGTCATATTGACTACGACCCTCTCCAGCTCAAAGTCTCCAAGTTGCTCCTCTAGTAGAAACAGAAAAACCTTACCTTTCAGTGAATTATCTCAGTCGCAGACCAAAGTAAAAAACTTCAGACCATTCCAATTGTGCAAGGCCCCGTCTCCATTCGATTTCGGCACTGAAATTCCTCAGTAATTCTTTCATTTCCCTCACCCGCATCAAATTCCAAAACCCCCCACCACTGTTTTTCTCCATACCTGTGAATCACGAAGTACCAACAGAAATTCTAATTGTACTGCTTGGCCGCTAGAGTAGCGACAGAACATACTCACGTGTTGGTATGCTCTGTTGGTGCTCACCCACTCGCTAGTAGAGTCAATTGCGAGGGATGTCCGTCCCTACAATTGAATCTAACAACACCAGAAGTGCAGACACCCTTAGTAAAAACCATCCAAAGATGTAAAATAACAGTGGTTCTCAACCTTTTGTTAATTATTGGCACCTCCTTTTTGTATTGTATCCTTAAAATGTTCTTGCATAAATATTACATTCTTATAAATTGTATATATACAATGCATCTAACTCAATGTATGTATCATGCGATAATACACATCAATTACCAAGGTATGTTTACTATGATTTATTGCTGTACACAAAGGGTGTCTCCATTGTTCATCACTACAGTGTTAATGCCCTTCACACCATGCAAGGCAGCATTTGCATACATGTTTGATTTATGGGCAACTATTGGCCTATGGGGTAAAATTTCCAAATCCTACACCAAACATTAATGATGCTTGGAGCAAATCTTGATGCAGCAAAAATGACCTGTGTGAGGGTAGTATGTACAATTGATGGTTACCTAATATGACCACATTTATCACTCAATGGTAGCTGTAATGCAAAATGGATGATCAATCTAACAAATTTTGGTAATTAATGTCCCTTTATGTTTCCACTTTAATATCCCTTAACCAAAACCACTCTGTAACTCGCAAAAAGAACTTTGTAAGAGGTCTTTATTTGACAAGTTTCGTTAACGGGTTGACATTTTCAGGGGTATATTAAAGGTTTGATTCTTCCATAAGGTTAGGAGTAATAATGGGGAAGAGAATACAGGAGAGAATGATGGTAGAGTATGAGGAATTAGGGAACAGATAGATAAAGACAACAATAACTTAATCTCAGTCCACTGTCTTTCCTAGACAAAAAAAAAAGGATGATGAATTCTCCATTTACTTTCAGATGTAAAATAGTTAATGTAGAAAGATTTAGAGAATAAAGCCTTCTGAAGTTTTATTCAACTCCACTAAAGCTCCATCCACCTTCATGCTTTTGAAACATTTTTATATAAGGGATAGATTTTTTAAATACTACCCAACCACCTTGGAGCTTTTGAGTCACAGAAGTCAAACATTATGGAAGTCTAATTCATTTGGTTATGAGCATGTCAAAATTCTTCTAAAGTCAAAAGGATATCTATCTGCTCCCAGAACACATTATTTACTGTGATAAGAGTTACAAATTTATATTAGTCTACTTTTATTCAATTCAATAGTTATTCAATGATGGAGGTGAATTGTGTGAGCTCAAGCATTTAATTCATTGCCTCTAAATTTAAGAACTGATATTGTAGTATGGGCTACTAGGAGAGATTAAAAGAAAATGCATCAGAGAGTAAAACATTTGCATGACCAACAAGAAGATATTTGGTGTACTCGTTGTTCATTAAGCCCACTCATTGTTGAAAAATTCCTCTTAATAAAATTACCCTAGAGAAATATTTGAATCTATCACATTTAAACAGAGGAGAAATAAAAAACAAGCAGTGATTTTATTACACTTTTTATTTGCGTCCATGTGAAGATATACATACAATTTTTCTATTTCCAGCACTTCTGCAAAACTTTTCACAAATGTACAGTTAAAAACAATCTCACCAGCATTATGCCGGTCAACTGCTACAATTACTATTATCCTGCTTCTTGCACAATGGATTCCAAGCCGATCCTGTTTCTGCCCCATTTGCCTGTCACTGCCAGTTGCTTCCCTCTTAAAAAGCAGTTTTTTTTTACCTCTTTAGTGTGTTCAAACTAAATAGCAAGAAACTTTAAATTACCCATCAAGCCTTGGAAAAGCCAGAAGCAGACACCAATTACGGTGCTGCAGCAAAGCAGTGATAATGGAGAAGAATAAACTGTTTCCTTTATACATATTTACAATATTGTACAGAAAAAATAGATTTGGGTTTACTTCCTTTGATTTGGAACAATGAATTACATAGGGTAGAGATGAAAAAAAATGTTTCCTAAAATCCAGAACTTATAATTACCTTTCCTACATGCAACCAAATAAGTTCTGCCTTTTCCTTTGGTAGCCATGATCAAGTTAGCCAAAACCATATTCTGAATAGCTAGATGCTGAAATATGTTCCCCCTAGCTCCATTGGTTAATGTTTCGCTTGCCCAATTAAAAGCCTGGAAGCCGTTTCTTTTCACTACTAGCCATTTTCCTATTAAATAAATAACTCCATGATTTTTCCAACTAAAAATAAATCCTGTCAAAAAATCTATTTATGTTGCTATGAAGCATAAAAATAAACCGACAATACATTCGACACCATAGCTTCAGAGATGCTTATGACTTAAATCTGAGGGGAAGGTCTTCGTAGGGCTCTGGAATCTAACTTTGGCTTATATTTTGTTTTTCTCATTAGGAATAAGCAAGAAAGGCCAAATAAAGACTTCCTAAGAAAGACAATAAACATCCCAGAGGCAAAAAGTCATCTGCCAAGTTGATGATGAGCAGAAGCATTATTACACGGAGAGAAAATGCATCACTTGTCGGGCTTTACTTCCCTAATCTCCTGGTCCAACGGCCAACTTCCATTCCTGGTGACAAAGGTAGCAAGGACAAATCAACTGACTGGAGACTTGGAGGAGGGCAACAGGGTGCAAGCCATGCTGGATCAGATCCCCATGGACAGCAGTTAATCGGCCGTCAAGTTGAGGCTGTTGCAGTGGCTGCTTTACCACTTGTTTCTCTGCGAAACTCTCCATCGGCCATCTTACAGCAATGTGAGGAGGGGAAACGCCCTCCCCCAGATGCAAGGGTGCCATTACGAGGCATTGGCGCAGGGTTAAGTTGTGTTGTGGGGTCCCCACCATCATCAGAGGAGGAAGAGGAAGAAGAGCGTGAGAAGGAGCGACGGACTCCATTGGTTGCTGTACCCATACCAGCAACTGCCCCATTTGTGTTCAGAGGACGGCTGCTGGTGGTCTGGATGCCACATGGGCTGGAGCGGTGATGCATGGCACGGGTGTAACAAGAGGAGCAAACTCTCACAGGATCATAGAAGTTCTCACCAGGTAATGGAATGGCATTGTCAGAACAGTCTGCACAGAAGATGTTCCCACAACTCCTAGAAAACACAAACAGAATTGTACATGAGATAAGCAGAGCGTTTCCTTAAAGCTTGCATTTTATGATACATAAATGATTTTCAGTGATCTACAATTTCTAAAAAGTTAAAAGAGCCTCTAAATTAATAGAGGGTAAGTTTTAAATTAAAAAAATTNTTCTGCCTTTATCGCAAAAAGCACTCTTTCTTTCAAGCTTAATCTCACATTCTCTTCCATATAAAGCTTGTCTAATTACATAAGACCCCATGGATGTATACTTGTAGTAGAACAATATCTTTAATTTACCATCTTCAGCAAATATTAACTTTAACTATTTACAAAACATGCAGAAGAATTACATTTTGATTTCTTTCCAATAATAAGGATAAAGATTATGTCATTAACAATATGCTTTTCATTCTACCAAGCTGTTAATTCTAATCAATGCTAAAATATTTAACTCTAGATTTAATATAAATCTTAGGAGAGAATAGTTAATCCTAGACAACCAAACAATATTAACTTCATAAATGATTTGAAACAAATTTTAGCCAGATAAGAAACAACTAATTCACTTACAGAATGCATTCTAGTTTTAAGACATACAACTGGAACAATTATTTGCATATTATCACAATAATGAACTGTCATGTATACCAGCCAAGTAAATATTTGAAAGCTTTAAGTACCTCTAAAAAATTACGAATGCCATATATGAATAGCAATAAGGATTATTCCAGCTTTATCTTTCACATGAACTCAGAAATGCAGGAGAAATTAAGAGAGAGGATATTTCAATGTAATGATTATAATCAGTCTGTTCTTCCTTCTGAAACTACAATCTATACTATAAATTTAAAGCTGAAGAGCAAAGAGAGAAACTATGGAGGAGGACCAGTTTTACAGTTGGTACTTTCATAATTCTTGGAAGCTCAACAGCTTCTAGTAGTGGGATTAATACCATCATGTGCTATTCCACAGACAAGATTAACTAGAGACATGACCTTCCAAAGACTTGTTCTTCACCATTTGTTGAAACTTACACAGATTAATTTCCAACCAAAACCCATACTGACATTACCCATACACACTATGGAAAATGTAGTTCATGTTTGCCATACAATAGGGATTGGGACCTGATGCTACCTTGTTTTTAGGGTTTGTTTGTCTTGTCGAGGCAAAAACCTAAATTGCAACCCAGAATTTAAGGATCAAATGATGAGCTTGTTTGAATTGAATATGTTGATGATAATCCTTAACCAATGAAAGATGTATGCCCTAAAAATCAAGAGCATAACATCCAATGGTTTGGAGTTGCAGAATACCATTTTAATACAAGGGTAAATCAAGAAGCCTTTAGCTGTATTTTTTTTCAACAGAAATACATGACATGCAGGAGAGTTAAAATATAGGAATTGTTCAATGAAACTTAAACAATTTTTCAACTCAGTCACCACAGATGTTCAGGAATGTTTTCTATTGTACCATTGCTTTACTGCTGTGAGTTGGGTGATTGTAAAACTACAGACTACTACTCAACTAGGTGATAGCAGAACTACTGACACAGGCTTTCCTTTGTCATAGTATCTAATCCACTGTCCCACTAGATTCTTCTACAGTAGAATAAACAATGTTCTGACAGTATAGAAGTTCAATGAATGAGAGATGCTGAGCTAACACCAAAGGGCAACAGGAATTTCACAATCAATAAGGCAAATTTTAAAACAGCAAACCAGGTGTGCAATTGGACAGGTTCCCAAACTCTGGTAGTGTAGAGAAAAAGTGAAACATACAGTGAACAATTTCAATATTACGATTAACAAGCATAATTAATATTCCAACTGAAGAATGGAATGGGCAGATACTCTTCAATCTGCCTTCATATAAATAATAAACTTATTTTTCTCTGAAATGTTTTAAGGTCTTTCATGAAGGATAAGGAAAGGTGTTTTTAAGATTGCACTGTAAGCTGTGAGGCTGATCCCAAGGAATAACAAGCATGAAAAATATCGACATGACTGGGAACCAGTCATGTTGCTATTTTTCACACTTGTTATTTCTTTCATGAAGTAACTATCATTATGTGACTTTGTAGCAATTTTCTGTAAGCTTGTAAATAATTAATATAAATAATAATAAGAAAAATTCATCAGCCAAAGAAAAAGTGTCATACTTGATGAAAATTATTTTAGAATATAAAATGTAAATTTTGGATTTTTAGGAGTCAATCCCAGAAATTACCATTCACAGTGATGTATAATTAGAATATGAATTCTTGAATTTAACCTCCTTTAGATATCTTGCAAATAAGTTGACCTGTTATGATTAAGTCCTGCTAAGCTAATTTCAGTTTAACTTTTGGACTATTCTAATGGCATAAACTTCAAATTACAATGATGTAATGAAACATTTTTAACGCAATGCTCTGAATCAAATAAATTAATAAAATTTGTGTCAAGCTAATGAGTACTGTAAGAAGTTTTTAGGTGTTGGACTATGGTTTTGTCTGAAGTAGGCTAAGAATACTTCTTCAAATAAAAGAATCAATAAGATGTATAATTTCATGCTTTTTAATTGAATAACTGAACAATATTTGTTTGTATTAATTCTAATTTGTTTATGTAGAGTGAACTCAGGATTATCAGGGCTAATAGAAGGGAGAAAATGCACAAATAACCAGAAACACACCAAATTTCACTTTTATTTCTTATACTGTTTGTAAGTAAACAATATATTATTTACTTGTGAAAAAGGCCATTATTTTCAGTTATTTTTGGAGTAATTAATAATTTTCTTCATCAGACCATAGATCTTTTTAGCAGTGATAATGACATTGTAGTTTTTTCCACATTCCATTGAAAAAGTCTTACGTAAGACCTGCTTATATTTGAACTTGAAAATACTTGAAGAGTAAGAAAATCCTATAAGGATAACTAAATAATTCTCCCACAGATAATCAGGAGTTCACTGTAAGTTTCTTTGGTTTTGATTGATTCTAGATGCAATGATCTCATAAAAATTGTGATGTACACTGGGACGCCATTTATGAAAAGAATGTAATACAAAGTAATAGGAAAGAAGCATAACACCTATAAAATGATATGTACCTCAATAAGGGATGATGTATAATAAGTCATACCAATACTTTGGCACAATGTATGGAGGGCCAACAGATTTGCATCAAAAAGTTTCTAAATTTTCATAATATAATTTTTTTATGAAGAATCAATGGCAGTGGCCATTCTCATAGCATAGCCTTCCTTAAGAGAGAGAGAAAAGGGTTTTTTTTTCAAGCTTATGGATTGGCAAGTCGGTAGTGTGTTTGCCTTAGGTAAAAATGGTTTACGGTTCATTTCCTCA
>KZ308437.1:2781-25171 GCA_000376725.2 Ladona fulva
GAATGTGGATAGAATTCCTGTGTGGGTAATGCGACAAGCAGGTCGATATTTACCAGGTATTGAAAGTAGATATCAGTTAGTTTTATAATAATTTACAACTGAGTGAGTGAAATAAATTTTAAATGTATAGATTTAACTTTTCGCATGTTCGTGTATGAAAGCACCCAAAGAATTATATCTGAATTCTATACAAATATACCATCTGGTATTTGGAGTAAATATAACCATATACAACAATATTTTCTTCTTCATGACATATGTAAATTGATGCAATTTTTATCGCCTTTCATAATATGTTTTAGAAAAATCAGTCCATCCATCAATTCATTAGTATAATTAAGTCAGGTTTTATTATTAGAAAAATTCTATTTATTTATTTTCTCTAGCATCGCCCATATTTCTTTTACTTAAGAGTAATCAGTCGAGGGAAATAATTTCTAAGCTTAAAGCAGAGATGGACAATCATCGGAAAGGTGGACAAAAGGGGTGTGCCAAATTCGTTTCTGGCACTCAAAACAAGTCTGTCAAATTTATTTTCAATTTTTAGGAAAAAAAGACCTTTTCACTCTTTCCTAGAAACTTACCGTAGTATTTTCGTTCAGTCAGTTTTACTTGACTTATTTAATAATTTACAAAACATATAATATGTTCTCAGAAATTCGGTTGGCTTGTAGAAATTTTTTGTGTCTGAGATTTGGCTGACTTTGGCACTTGTTCTCTATAAGGTTGCCCACCGAGGTTGGGTTAGAATTGGGTAGAATGTGTTCCTTCACACAAATTGTTTTTGTTCATTACTATGTTTACATTATTAATCTCCATTTAAGATTTCTTTATGAACTGAAAGTTATTCTTGTTGGTATCTCATTTGTATCACGTCACAATTCTTTTCCTAATGCACGTTATGACTATATTGATGGATGTAAGAGACAAATATAAAATGATTTCATAGGATGTTGGGCTAGGAGTATTTCATGTAAGTTTTTTGACAGCTGAGGTCATTTTGCACATGGGCACCCCTCAAGATTTAAGCCCGGGACCAAAGGAAAACCTGCAACCCACTTGGCTATCTGGTAGCTGATGTTGGGCTAGTCAAAGATAATTTCTTAATAAATGATTATAAAATTTTGTATTTTTGGTTTTCTTTTGAAAGCAAAAGAACAAAAATATGAAAACATATTCTATAAGATCATAACAAAATATATCTATTTGATATTTTTAAAGAAAACTTAATATTTTCAATCTAAATTTGAATTCACATTCTAAAGAATGAACGAAAGATAGCACTCCATTTACTGTGATTGGTCGAGCTATTTAATTTATATTACAAAACCAAGTTTTGGTATGTATGAGGAAAGATTATTTTGCTTTTTGAGTATTTAATCAAAGAACCGTCTTTACAAAATAATTTTGACCCTCATTGAAAATTGTTTTTATCCTTAGAATTCAGAGCTGTAAGGGAAAAGCACAATTTTTTTGAAATATGTCAAACTCCTGAGTTAGTGGCTGAAGTAACTCTTCAACCTATCCGGAGATATGACTTAGATGCTGCCATAATATTCTCCGATATTCTTGTAATACCTCAAGCTCTAGGAATGGTTGTTGAGATGAAACCTGGTGTGGTGTGTATTTGACATTATTTTCATGTTGTGTTTGATAAATATTTTTTTGGAAAGAGAAAAGCTGAAAGTAATTTTATTTTAGGGACCAGTTCTTCCAGATCCATTACTATCACCAGAAGACCTCCAGAGACTAAACTATCCAGTGGACGTAAAAGAAAAGTTAGATTATGTTTTCAAAGCTATAACCCTAACAAGACATTCTCTTGAGGGGAAAGTGCCTCTTATTGGCTTTGCTGGAGCACCAGTAAGTATTTCATTCAGTTAACACTACAATTAATGTATGAATTGTTTTATAAAACTAAGGGTGAATTTAAGTATTCATTTCCAATATTTTCTTAATTGTACATATTCGAATTATCAGAAATAATACTGCTAGGTTAGATAGATAATATACATTGATAGCTTTTTTTCTATAAATCCCATTTTCATATAATTGCAGATTTCTAGATTTTTCTGTGTGTACTTTTTCGATTCAAATATAGTATTCCTTTATCAGTGCTTATCATTCCTAAGGGTCAATCCATGTTAAATCAACCAATGGTCGGACATTGATCTCTCAGAAATTAATAAATTTTCATATATTTTTTTTTATCAAAATAACTGAGAATTTTTGTCTTATTTTGAAATGTNATCTTAAGGATTATTTTACTGGAAATTGTATACGTTTTAGACCAAAACCATGGTAATGGGCAATGCTAAATGAGGAAATAAAATTGTATAGATACGAACTTGGTTACTATTATACTGAAAATGCACAAACAAAGACCTGAAACAACGCAAATCTTATCTCAGGAAAGAGAACATGATTTCACGAAACTGTACTTTGCATCTGGAATGAGCTATAAACTTAAATATATCTTTTAGATATTTAATTTTACTCTATGTTTGTTGAGCAAAGCTTGATCTGCTTATTAAATTTGGCTATGAGTTCTTAAGACCTGTTTCATCTGCTGTATGTATATTTACCTCATTTTTGACTTGAAATGTTACAAATGCCTGATTTATTTATTGAGAGAGTGAAGTGTTTGGGACTGTGAAGTTTTCCTACTGGTGGTTATCATTATAAGCACATTAACATAGGAAACTTACAATTTAAAAAAATTCAGAAGGAAAATTCCAAATTCAACCCATGTTAAAGCCACTTCATTCATAAGAGCAAAATGAACATTGTTAATAGTGACAGTGGACAGAATTTAAATGCATACGGTATATTTACAATAAGAACAATCTCATGCTTTAATATTCATGCTAACTAACAATAGCCAACTCTGACCATACGTTATTTTGGGTTGAGACTATATTATATTGCCAACAGTTAGCTAAAGAGTAGGATTAACTGAGCATACTGCATCACTTAAAAATTTCACCTTGCTAATTTAACTTATTTTCTATAAATATTGTTTGGTTGTGTCCTTATGTAACTTTTCAGCCTGTGGCTCAACTTTCATTGGCATTGGCAGCAATTTCAATCAGCATTGACAGCATTTGAAAGGCTTTCTTAGGGTGGGCTTCACAGCATCTTGATTAGGCAAATAATATTAAAACCCATCTATGGCAAGTAATAGTTAAATTCATAATGTTTGTTTTTATACTCAATCTTTGTTTATATCTCAATGGCTAGGGTATGAACTTAAAATAAATTGAGGAAAATACTGCAAACAATGGAATTGGAATGTTTCTTAGAAAGACATTGCTGAAGAGTTTTCTCAAAGATTGAACAATTTAATATTTATAGAAAATTTATTTATACTTAATGATTATAGAAAGATTTTATTTTGCTTTTAGACATTTCAATTTCTGGAAGTGGTTAACTCATAATGTCAAAGCAATTTTACATCCATTGTATCTCAAAAAGTTAAATCAGCCCAGCCAGCACAGACCTGTATTTTACGCAATGCTTGTATACATTTTGGGTTAACAAGCAGGTCTGTGCTAACTGGGTGGTTTCATTAGCCAATGATAGAAAAAACTGTAAATTAATCAGAAAACCATTCAGGCAAATAATTCAGATAAATCAAACAGTTTCCATCCTGGAACTTTTGCTGAAGCATCTAGTGCACCTAATTAGTAATTGTAACTGTAACAACTCAGTCCTCCATAGCCCAACATTCCTCTGCAATATAGCTTCAGGTGGAGGAGGACCATTAACAGCTAAGCCTTGACCTTATATCCAAAGAATGTCCTTATGTATCTCAAAAAGAGAGCTCAGGCTTAAATAGACAATGACAGAAAAGACCCAAAATATTTCAGAAAATGCAGACAAATAATTCAGAAGAGATAAATTGGTTCTATTCTAGAACTCTTATTCCAGGATCTGATTCACTGTATTCATAAGATTGAAGATGACTTATGAAATGAAAAATGATCTTAGTGTTTTCCTGGTGAACTGCCTGCAGGAATCTCTCTTGGGTTTCCATCTGAGTCAGGGCGATCATAGACATCGACGTTACGACTCCTATCTCAGCAGCCATCTTCAGGAGTTCTGCTGAAGATGGCTGCTGAGATAGGAGCCGAAACGTCGATGACTACTATCACCCTGACCCAGATAGAAACCCAAGAGAGATTCCTGTATGACTTATGTAATAATTGACAATAAAAATCTAAAATATTGTTGGTAGCAAGGGATATTATTTATTTATTTAATAAATCATTGCAAGTTGGTTGGTGGACCAGGTGGCAATGGTCAAGGGGGACAAAATAATGATGACATCTGCCCGGCATTCGCCCAAAGACGGGAGGAAAACCTCCTGTGGACAGTATAGATACAATAAGTATACAATAGATAACAGTCAATAAATGTTGCACTACAGCTCAGAATTCCAATACAATAAAACTAAAGAATACATACATACATATAGAACAATTATATAGAAATAAAAACCTTTACATGGATATAATGGGTATAAAATTAGGATGTAATACAATGAAACTTAACAGAATATATTAAATTATACAGAGTGTACAAAAATATACAAATAAACCTTTACATGGGTATTGGTGTGTTTATAAATGAATGAAATGAAGAAGACTTCTCTTCCAAAGGCAATGCAGTTGGTGCAAAACAGTAGTACTTAATTAACGATGCTCCAACTNAGTTTTTCCAAATTTCAGTTTTTTATGAACTACATAAACTTTTATTCTAGACAATATTTGCCAAGGGGGCTCACTATTCCTTGAAAAAACTCGGAAGTATTGGTTATGATGTGGTAGGATTGGATTGGACTATGTCCCCAGTGGAAGCTCGTGAGCATGTTGGTAACAACATAACATTACAAGGAAATCTAGATCCATGTGCTCTCTATGCTTCCAAGGTAAGTTTAGGAAGTGCTTGCAACTGCTCTATTGTGTAACATTAATGTGACTGTATAAATCTTTTATAAATCTCTTTTAGGAAGAAATTCAGACCTTCACCAAAAAGATGGTTTCCAAATTTGGAAACTATCGTTACATCGCCAATTTAGGTCATGGTATTTACCCAGATGTTGATCCTGAGCATTTAAAGGCGTTCATTGATGCTGTTCATTCAAATAGTTAGTTAGCTGATAAAAGATATATTTTTCGCATTTATATATCAGCTGAAGTGAATGAATGGAATCTCATCACATATTCATTTCACCTACTTTATAATTTTTCTCGTGAGAAGAGCTTTTGTCATGCATATATACAAATATGGGTTTTGCACATATTTTGGAAAAGTATATTCTGTAGTTATAATTTTTTTAAAATAAATTTTATCATGTTTCCTGATTTTCTTTAAATGAAGTTTTTACAGCTACACTTAATACTTCCTCAGTCTTTCTTTAGAAAAATTTATTAGTAATAATTTAATAGGCAACAGGTCACCTAATCATTTACATCCCTTCTGGGATTGCCAATAACAGGTGGTAGAGCCAGATATTCATGCTATTTACTTCCTACTCCTTTTATTTCTATTCTCAGAAGTTAGTGAAAGCTCACTCTGTATCAGTGTGAGATTTATGGAAATTTCACTGAACTGACAAATTTGGACAATTATTGTCCATGTAAAATCTCTCAATTGAATAGTCAAAGTAATTGGATCCAAAGATAGAATGATTAGTTTTTAAAACTTTTGTATCACATTAGTTAATCGATTAAATGGTTCTATGAGTTTTCATAAATTATCTCAAGTAAATATATTGCAACTGTAAAGGATTTAGTAAAGAAAGTTACATAAAATATGTTGTAGAATGAAAAGAGAAAATCATATTAGGATGAGTATAAAATAAACTTGAAAGAACTGAGAGTTTGTATTCAATAAGAAAATAAGTTGCCTTTCTATGCCAACTAATTACCCATGAGAACAATTAAAGCTATTAAATTTCTTTACAGCTCAAGACCTGTAATAAATTAGCATTATTCCTATAGACCATGTCACCAACTTAGCAATAGCATAACAGAGAGCCATAAATCGGATGTCTTAAGAATTATGTGAGCAATATCTTGCAATATCTTGCATATCTTGGAAACATACTTCTACGTTTTCCTAAGAGGACTGCGGGAAAAACGTATTTCTACGTTTGACCTGCTCTCTCACCCCCGTTCTTGTCCTTTCCCAATTTTATGGCCTCTCAAGTAGACACCCAAAGGCTCACTCTTCTGTATTGTTCTAGATTGAGAAAATCCGAGGGATTTCGCACTTCGGGGGAAACCCAAATTTTCGATTTCTGAATAGCGGATTTACGAAATTAGTTATAATTGATAAAAATCAAGATATTTGCGAAGTGTTTGGTATCGAAATGATCAGCAAAGTGCAAGGAAAGTAAATTCGGACTGCTTATACAAAACAAATTTCTTATTAAATATATTATATATGATACCAACCATAATTTCTAAACAATAACCACTGACCGCACCCTTAAAGAAAAGGTCGACCCGGATTATAAGGGATAACTACCAGCTAGGACTTGCCTGCGTCTCTAGTACTCCTGTTACTTTTCTCCCGCACCCAGATGTAGAAAATTTTGAGGGTCCCGCAGCTAAAGGGTTAACCCGGCTTCTACATACTACCATGCAAGCCACCTTTCGGCGTGTGGCAGAGGCGGGTGGTATGGTGGACCTGTTCCTGCATACCACCCGGTTGGAAACCCGAGAAGAATCTCTACACCATATTCACCGGGAAGGAGACAAATATTTCCTTGAATTGATTAGTCAGGAAAGGAATATATACCAATTATTGCTGTATTTCCATTTTAAATTTATAAGTGCCAATATTTTTATTAATCGTTAAAAATATTAATACACGTTTAAAAGTAGATACCCTATATATACTTAGCGACGTAACTAATTTATGCATTTTGGTTAACATATATTTTATGGTGCCATGCTATGGTACTATGCTGGATCCATATTTTTTAAATCCTATTATAATTTCTGGGTTTCAGCTCCACAGGCTGAATACCATCATCATAGAACATAGTACTGACAGTTTTATTGACCTGTCATGTTACCATATAATAGTATTTGATGTGTCGGTTCTTGATTCTTTTCCCTTTAGTGTCACGCATTATAATGTTTTCCACTAATAAACTTCTAACAAATGCTTGGCCCTTACATTTTCTTTGGGGAATCCATCTTTCCTCCTTTCTCTGCACCCAATAATGGCTTGTTGCGTTTCTGAGTCAGGTTCATCGAAATTAGAGATATCGCCGTTAAGAAGGAAGGTTACTTATTTCTCATTCAAACAATTTGTTGTTAATGACCTTTTCCAAACCAATTCTNAAACATAATTAGTCAATCAGATATGATTCAGTTCTGCTCACTGATACTCTTCTTCCATCATCTGTTCATCACTTAGTTCAGAGGCATATTTCTGTAAAAATTTGTATAAAGTATATTTCAACCTTGGAAAACATGCTGGAAACTATTTTTCAACATTGTCTTCACAACAGCCATTGATGAACCCAAATGTTTTAGCAGTTGAAAAAGTATCTGAAATTTAGTATTTAGGCAGCAAAGTAATATATTGGATGACCTTGCAATGACGTTATATTATAACTCAAAACGACTAAATTTCTAATGGACAAATTATTTGATATTTGGAATAGTATTTTAAAAAGTTAATAGCATTAATTTGAATGGTGGCGCTTCATTTTTCCCTATTTTAGCTGATAACATAAAAATGAGTTTATTCCTGTCCTAAGTGTTTAGTGTGATTGGAGCTGCAAGCTGAAAAACCGAATGAAAAATGTTTTGATGATTTACCTATTGTATGTACCTTAAAGGATATATTAGCTCACACATGGTTGATATTTGTAGCCTTTCGGTAAATTTCAGTTTCTGTTGCCATATCTTGAGGAATGGAACATTTTTCATCAGTCTCTTGGCAAAGAATAGAGAATAAGTATCCTTCATATAATCTTGTGTCAGTCTTGTTCATAGCTGTAATGAAATGAAAGCTACTGTGGTAACCTTCAGTGATGATGAATAATGGTATTCGGCTTGGTCACTCTTCACTCAATTCTTTGAAAAGTTTTAATTATACCTTCATTATACCCTTCACATACCTAGTCATTTTCCACTCAAAATATTCTGGCTCAGTGAAGGCTCATTCCACAGTGAGGAGCAGTATACCTCCTTTGGGCTGATGAACTTACAGAGAGAGGTTAATTTCATTCCATTAAAAATTCAGTATAATACAGTGTGTGTACATATAAAAATTAGTAAATATAGTACCCTATTTAAGTGGCTACCTTGGAATTGCACACCTGGGAGGTTGCTTTGCTTCCATGTCTACTGACATAATTTATGTTTATAGATGTGTATTTTCATATGAACAAGTATTACCAAGTTATTATGAATAAAATATGGAGAAATAATCCTTTCTAACATGTATTTATTCTACATTCATACATGATAAAATGTAAATTTTTAGCCTAATGTTTTTCTAAAAAACTTCGGAGTCATTTTTATTTTAAGTCTTAAGTTATCTTCTTCTAACTGGTCCTGTCATACTTTTTTCATGACCATTATTCCTTGGGATTCATCCTAGGTTCACACCTTTACATGCAAAGTTACCTGAACCCTTTTCTTAAGCTCAATATTTCTATTCTCAGAAGTTAGTGAAAGCTCACTCTGTATCAGTGTGAGATTTATGGGAATTTCACTGAACTGACAAATTTGGACAATTATTCTCCATGTAAAATCTCTCAATTGAATAGTCAAAGTAATTGGATCCAAAGATAGAATGATTAGTTTTTAAAACTTTTGTATCACATTAGTTAATCGATTAAATGGTTCTATGAGTTTTCATAAATTATCTCAAGTAAATATATTGCAACTGTAANAATTTTATTTGAGAGGTACCATGCCGTCATCGATTTAGAGTATGTTACCCGAACGATGCAGTTTTATCTTAAAGATATTTTTAAAAGTCAACCAAATTGGTTGCCTTAATTATTTCATTCTGATTGAGACTGTGCTCGCTTGACAGTTAAATGGGCCTCAATGTTCAAATTTGATGCACTTGTTCCGTACATGCCATCGCGAATGAGCTGCTCGGTTCAATGGAACATACATTCGACCGGCAGGAATTTTACGTATTTTCACTTAATCGGAAACTTGTTCTGATTTCATTATTGAGGTTAGTTTTTTCTGAGACCTCTACTTTGATGCGTCGACGTTGATACAATGAACAACCGGGTCTGATTTCTGCATAAGCAGTACATTTCAGCCTAAATTATCCACTTTATTGTTGTTGGTAAATCCAATTTTAATTAAGAATTAAATGTTGGGCTCTCGTTTGAGCATTGAGTATTCGGGAAGAATTAGATTAGACCTACATTGAAATGGCTCTTCTTGTGGTCTTAAATTCTCTCCGATTTGATGTTGTACTTAAAGCATGTTGGTTGCGTGAGCCTAACCTGAAAGTAAGCCAAAGGCATGTAGTGGTAAACAATCTTAGGCATTAGACTCGGCGGATTGCAGGGACCTTGTGAGTCAAAAGCATAGGAATGGATCGATTAAGACTACGCTCTTTCAGCTTGTTTTCTGATGGTTCGTTTATTCAATAATGCCGATATGTTGCGAACGCGTAGATTTCGCGCCGTTGCAATGAAAATGGAGTGATTTCCGTAATCAAAACTGACTGGAGACAATCCTATGAGTATCCTAATGGGAGCCATTTAGTTCAATCAGGCATTTCAGCGACGGAAAGACTGTTGCGTTACCTCAAGATCGTGCAACTTATTGGATTTTTTAATATATTCTTTGCATTTTAGTAAATCGATATTTCAAAGAGATTTTCCTCAGAAATCAGTAATTCGGAGCTTTCGGATTCTCTTAATGAGAGTTTCGTCTGCCGACATACGGCTTCCGGAGTGGTTTTTAAACCTCTTTAATTCATTGGCAGCCGCGTTCCAACTTTTTTCAACGATATTTCACACTGAAAACGGTGAAAAATTAACTTTTCAATCTACTCAAGAAACTTGTTCTTTGAGTTTTTCAAATTTTAAAGTTGAATGTGTTCGCAATTCGATATTCGAACGCCGAACCCTTCGTTGAATGTTGCAGCGGTTCCCTCGTATGCGATGTCTGAGACCGGTTCTGGTGATAGTATATGCGGAGTTCATCCATAGAGAAAGATACAGACGTACGCCAGTTGGTCATGCCTTGATGCTTAAATTTCTCATGCCAATATTGTCATTGCTCGGGTTAATTTACTCTGCTGTTTGATGTCGAATTTTCTGACGATTAGACTAGTCCCACAGAATCCTTTGTTTATTTTAATTAGTGTTACTCCTGCAAGTAAAATCCCAAATTCGAGATATTCAGCGAATTACTCTAATTACTCCAAAAATGTCAGTAGGTCCATTTGCAGAACATTGAGCATAATTGCTAATTTAGTATAATTTATTGCTTAATTGGATAAAATCAATTTTTATTCTAAACTAATCTGCTTGAATTCACTTACTCATTTTGGCAAATATTATTTATTCATTATGTGCTCTCCTAATTGGTGAACAGTTCAAGCAATTATTCCTAAAAGCACGAAACTTATTTTGCACTCTTATATAACAGCAATTAAATAACGTCAAATTTTTCAAGAACTGTTACAAACTTTAATTTATGGCAATGTTATCAAGAATTGATTTTTGCTACAGATTATATAACTTACCTTGCAGACTTGTCTTTTGTTAAAATCCATTTTTTGATAAAATTTTCTAATTCAACGTGACAAATGTAATTTTCATATTAGGCTTTTCATAAATGGTATATGTAGAATTTCCAAATGTGTAATTTTAATGACTAAAATTTTTCTACAGGTGTAATTCAGCAAAACATACTTGGGCTGGATTTCTTGTGGAGGAATTGCAGCAAAGAAGACGCAAGGAGTAGAGTTTTGTGCTTTATTGTAAATATTCTGAAGTGTACATTTTATTACAGAGATCAATAAAGAAATGTCAGAAAAGACCTTTTCAAGTTTCATTTTGAATATGTCTCCTCACCTCAACTCCTCACCCGCCAAAATTTTTGGGCCCAGGTTTGACGTCCACTACTGTACCATCTCGGAGCTCAAAAGAGCAATTGTTTTTCCTTCAGCTATGGCAGCCATTTTGTCTTCTGCACTTATATTCCCAGTGATCTGTGTCTTTTCAATGGCTATGTTCAGAATAATTGAAAGTGAAAATTATTCTGAACAGCTGAAAAGAGATCACTGAGAATACAAGTACAGAAGGCAAAAATTTATCTGAAAAAATAAAATTTTTAAATGTGAGAAGATTGGATCATTATTTTTTTTAACCAACTGAATGACCTTGGGGACTTAGTATAATTTTTCAAGCAGCTTTGGCTATAAAGGGTTAAAGCAATATTTCTTGAACTTCTAGAATATTCTGGAAACTTAACAATTTCTTCTGGAAAATTCAGAATTCCAACTTTATCAAAATTTAACTGAAAACCAGTAAATCATGAAAAATATCAAATAATAGACCGAAAATTAGAAATTAAGAATAATTGAAGCAGCACTAAACGGTTCAGACAGCATAAAATGGTCAAAGCAAAATTTCTAGAATATTCTGGAAACTTAACAATTTATTCCAGTAAAATCAAATCAAACATCATCAAAATTTCTATGAACATTGTAAGAAATCATGAAAAACATTCAAAAAAAAAAAACTTTAAAATTAGAAATCAATAATTGCGAAAAATAGAAAAGTGATAACAAGAATTAAACTACCAATTAACAGTGAAGAATTGCAATAAACTTCAAAGAATTTGAACATGAATATTGCTATTAAAGTGAGATAGTTAGTCAGAGTTCTTAAAAACGACACAGGCCTTTTATAGGCCTAGACCCATTTAAAACTACAATAAAGCATGAAGTAAATCAAACAAAATTTAGAACTAATATCATCCTAGCACCATGCTCATAAAAAGAGAAAAGTGTCATGAATAGCTTGTAACTCAAATTTCAAATTGAAATATAGAGGAAAAAATGTTTTTGAAAGATGAACATGGAAGAATTTTTATGGAACTGCAGTATTTCTATTGCAAAGCATACTTNTTTAATATATTGAGGATAACAAACTTCCTGTGTAAAAACAAGAATTATGTTGACTTCATCCCACAGATTAATTAATCTGGAAAGGCTGCACATTTAGCTTTCAAAAACAAGAATATGAGCAGTTTTCCAAAACCTCTGACTTCCTTAAAATTCAAATCAAAGCCATTTCTGATTATGATTTAAAGTATCTTGAGGAATGAAATTCACCACTAATGTTAATATTATTTAAGAAAAAAGTTGAAATTGGGAAGAAGTTCCTTCTCTCAGATAAAAATAAACAATATTTTAATCCATGGCACATAGAAATACTGCAGTTTCCAAAGCATCTACCATGTTAAAACAAGATTTTCTAAAGCCATAAAACAAATCACACACAAATATCAATCTCTAGATTAAAATATTTCACAATTAAAGTAAATAATGATTGCAGAAAACAATTTAGTTTCCTTTCGTTCTACATGCGAACGAGAACTGATCTCTATTAAAATTATTTCTAGAATTCATTCCTATTTATTATTATTTGACTACCAATAGAGTCAACTGAGATAGTGATTCTCAACACTAAATAATTCTCAAAAACTTAAGGTTTCCCTTGAAGCATATCATTGATAATGCCAAAAAAAAATAAGAATTCTTCTGATGCCCGAAATTTACATTTGAAATATTTGTTTGAAAATTTCAATGTTGGCTGTCCACTCAATTGAAATTGGCATTTAATAGAAAATTATCGACGATGCTGTATTGTTGTTCATTGAGCTCATAATCTGGTTTGAGCAATGAGAATGTAATATTATTGAATACTTTAAACCATGAATTTAATGGCTTGATTCATTCTAGAAAATGATAACAAATGAATGATAACTAATTTCCGCTAATAACAGGACATATTTCCAAAATAACGATATGGGAGATTAATTACATTGTAACAATATTAAGGGAGATTATTTTCATTACATTTAATCCCAAACAGAGAGGGATAACCATAGATGAGGACCTAATTTTGTTCTCCACTATGTTTGTGGATCTAATCTTCAATAAGCCAACGAAATTAATCTTTTAAACCTATGTTCAATGTACTAAAACATACTATAACATCTTTTCTTTATCTTAAAAAAGTTTCTTCTATCTCTTCCTTAAATTTTGTGAATAATAACCAAAGAGAAAATTGAAAAAGTTTCCTTGTTATTAAAATATTTCTAAATGACAAAACCACCAATAGCAATTGTAACATCACAATTGAAGTTGTTTTTATAAATTTGCTTTGCAAAAGGATAATGCCATCTGGAGGACATTTATAAATGCAAAAAGGTACCTGAATTATTTGACTGATGTGCAGGTATTCTTGAAGTCAATATCCAAAGAGGAAGAAATAGTGTAATAGAACAGGAAGAATTTGATTAACTAGATAAAATTAAGTTATATACCAATAATATCACTATTAAAGCATTATCAATTCTGTTGCCCAATCATTGAATAGAAATTAAGGAATTATCTTTGAGAGAGAGAGTTTGAATTATTGAATAAAAATTGAAGTAATAATACAAATGTTAATGTTGTTCACACATGCATATTTTCAACAGTAAAAATCGCTTCACTATCTTAAGGCCTCTTATCAACCAGGATAAAAATATTTCACTACCAAAATATCACCATTAAATTATTATACAATGCTATTTTTTTGCAGATATGAAATTATTATGAGAATGTTGTTGATGAAATGAAAGAACACGCAACTTATTCTATATTAGTCTATCAGTTCCTCAATGGAAATCTCAAATTTAGATAATGGCCATGGAAACTATACACAAATGGATTGATAATTATCAATCCATTTGTTAGTTAATAAAAATATTGGGGAATAATGAAATAGTGAATATAGGTTTTGTCACATACTTTGGTAAACAGTTAAACTAGAAATGATTTTAAGATAAGCACAAAGTTACAGTAGCTAATTCTTGTAATTTTGGCTATGTGCTTTAATTGCGGGAGCAAAAGTAATGATTCTTTGAATCCCTCAGAATCTATTATGAGTAATAACAAGCTCATAGAGATTTACATACATTACATTACAATGAGAGTAAAATGGCAATGTTCTTTATAATAGTGTAATTTTAATCTTTGGTTACTAATATCATTTATGCACCAGGGTGGCTGGAGGGGCTCTTGTTATCATAGACAATATATGTTAAATAAATAAAAAGAGGAATTCTGAATAAAAATACACAGTCCACAAGTTTCTTAATTCACAAATATTATGTCAACTCGTAAAATCACAAAAAGCTATTTAGTTCCTTATAGGTTGTTTATTCTACCCATCAGAATAAAGAGAAGGCCAAAATGTGAAACAATTAACACTATCATTGTATTTTTATATATTTCCTACTACTATTGGCAGTCACCTTAAATTATTTCCTCTGTATTTTGAAATCGATGACCAACTTTTGAATCCCTACAAAGAAAACTACTATATACAAGCCATACTAAGTAAACAAAGTAATTCTTTTCTAAAAAGAAAGGGAGATTGAAATCAAAATGAGGAAAAATGATAATAAATGGAAATGCTGACTCACAAAAGTAAGCGCTTACTTCTGAGGACCATTTCCTTTCCTTGGTGGTGCAGTGAGGGCTGAGACAGAANTAAGTAAACAAAGTAATTCTTTTCTAAAAAGAAAGGGAGATTGAAATCAAAATGAGGAAAAATGATAATAAATGGAAATGCTGACTCACAAAAGTAAGCGCTTACTTCTGAGGACCATTTCCCTTCCTTGGAGGTGCAGTGAGGGCTGAGACAGAAATCAACTTCAGAAGCTCTCTTCTTTCCTCTACAGCCATAATAGTACAGATGAGATGTTAAACACCATCTTTTAACTACATTTCACCAGCATATTCCAGCCGATGATCTCCATGACAGCCATGAGAAGTATTTCCAACAGTTACAACTGTAAGAATATAATTCAACTTCTTAATGGTTAACTTTTAAAGCTGGATTACTCACACCTCATAATTGCTTAAAAAAGGAACTAACGATCCAAACTAAATTCATTTCCTTAGGATTTCACTTTTTCATGGGTATAGCCATGATATAACATTCAATTAAAAACTATCCCGATGGTACTGCAATTGTCTATATATGGGTACAATTCTGTACTAATGACTTCTCTTAAATACAAATGAAAAGCAATAAATTGAGAAACATGACGTAAATACAAGAACAGAAAGAATGTGAATAAATTCCAGTTATGTCTATTTATAAAGCTGTACATTTCTCAAAGTATATGATAAGTTTCATGAAATATTCAACCATTAACCCTAATTATACACTTCAAAGAACATACAAGTACAAATTGAAAATCGATATTTCGAAGGATGGATGTAGTAAAAATATATCTGAGCAATATAAACTTTATGGCTGTAACTATATTCTAAATAATGGAATTAAGCAAATGTTAAGAGCAAAATTGTCTTTCACAGTATGATATTCAAATAATGAATTCTCTTCCTTAATGCAACAAAGAATCGATTCTTGCATGTATTACGATCGTAATACATGCATGCGGAAATAACCTTCTCTAAAATGGAGAGGGACAAGATTGAAGTACACATAATGTATTTATTACATTTATTGATTCCCAAATGCAGCACCACTATAGATGTTCGATTGAAAGTAGCATTCAAGGCTTAACAAATGCAGTTCAATTACAGAATTAACTCATTTTCGAGGCACAAAAATTAAAATAATAGACTTTTTTTAAAGATGAAAAATAAATATGCTCGATATAACAAGTAATTTTAGACTTATCAGCCTAATGCTCGAAATAATTATTACGTTTAACATAGATAACTAAGCCTGGTTTGGCTTCATCTACTAACGACGTAAAACCTTGTTCATCAAAGCACCAGGACGATCCCCAATGATGTAGAGTTCAAAATTGCACACAATCAATGATTCAATGTATGTGAATTAGCTTTACTAAGAACAAAATCATTAAAAATTCGCATTTTTCTGAGTCAATTATTCACAGTACAAGTTTCTCCGACATAATTAATCTAATGGCCACTGGGTTAATCGGGCAATTTGCCTATCTAACTCGTATCCAATTCTCATTAGCCGCGAAACTTTCCTCTCCTCCTCTTAGCGCCAAGTTTAAATATCACTTATACTGGAAATACTAACTAATACAAAGAATACTAAAAATTCATCACTAATACAGTCGAAAATGGATAAATGAGAAAGTTCTTTAAGCGAGGAAACTCTGTAATCGACAGGCACCGTCATTTTCACTCCCGAACACTTCTAAAAGTAAGAAAGTTGAAACTTGTATAAGAGAGAGTGATTTTTTAACACCCGGACCTCAATTAATAAGACCACCTCTATAAGTGAAACTGTCCTATAGAAAATTCAAGAGATTGTGCATGTTATGNAAGTCTCGCTTTAAATTACACTCAAAAAAAGAAAGTAGGCCTCAGAAACAGTTGTTCAAAGAACCACCCAAATATGTTGTTACACCCCAATACACACACTATGGATATACATGAATTAAATATCATGACTTAAAACATTTCTTCAATTTGTAAAAAGAAATAATTACTTTGTATTATAGATACCAAAGTTACACACAGGGATACAAAAGGATTTTTCTGTAAAGAAAACTGTACATTTCATAAAAAAGCGTGATTAATTGCACATCATATTTAAAATTCAGTCTCTCAAATTTGGGTTATTCCAAAGGCACTTTGTGAGGTCCCCAACCATGGAAGCATTTGGTGAAGCGTCTTGACTCTTTGCCTTTTAAGGTCAAGAAAAGTTTTCTTGGTCTCTCAGGCTGCTTTGCTCGTAAGTGTTGAACATACACCTAGAATGAGAAAATCATTGTTAAAAGAAGGATGAGAACTCTACATAACTTTAAACATGTTTATGGTACAAGGCATTCTTGTTTTATGAGATTTATTGGTTGAAATTAACAGTACTGTGTTAATTAATTCTTAAATAAAATTTCGTGGACATTAAAAATGTGAGATTGAGCAAGACAACATGGAGGGAATGGGGACCCATATAAATCAATAAGTTGAGAGTTTCGTCCTTATGACCACTGCTTTCTTGAACACACAAGTTCAAGCACAAATGCACATATTTTCACAATTGAAAATTGTGGGAGATAAATAATTATTACTCATTTACAAAGATAATCATATCCAAATGCTGCACTCACCTGAGCAGATTTATATGCTAGTTTTATTTCAACTTCACTACATTTTGATCCAAGCCATAAAAATACCTGCTCCCCATTGTCCAGGATCATTATGTCATCATCTGCAAGATCATCCTGAAATATAAGAAATTCACAGTCATCAATTTAAAAGCAAAGTCATAGTGCAACATCCCTTTGAGGGATATGTCCTAGCTTGGCAGCATTTACAACGGATGACGGATGGTAAGTGCATCAACTCCCACACTACCACATTTGGTATTTTGGGACTGGACCTGCTACCTCTTAATTCAGATAGGTACTAATGCTCATCACAATGCTGGGTGACCACTGATAAATGAACCTGGGGCTGCTTTCGCTGATAGTAAACATGCTACTTGCATAGCAATCTGGGGGCCTACAGTCATCAATGCAGTTACTATAAATTAAGAGACTTAAACATATTATGTTATATTCACTATGTTCAAAGTGTATGGTTGTATAGTCCTAATTTTCCTATGTTTTAATATATGTGATCATTATGCCAAGGTAATAAAACTACAAAACAACATTTTGAAAAGGAAATGGCCAGTTAATCCATTATGTAAGACAATAATACTACCTAGTCATTGAAAGAAGAATCTCACTTCTAAAAGTAACTACGCAATATCTTGGAAGTTATTGCTTATCTTACAACAACCTTATCTTAAAACAAGGAACATGGCATCTAGAGAAACAATAAAGATATAGGAAACAGGTATATGGAAAATCCATTTGTGGCATGGAAGAGAATCATGAAAAGAAACATTGATGTAAATTGTATCACAGAAACTTAAAAAAAAAATAAAGAGACAAGCATTTTCAACAATTACATCCTCAAGTGAAGTAGAGCAATGAAGAAGATCAGACATAAAGAAGTTGGAATGCTTTTGCATAAGAAATGCAGCAACAACATTAAAGATGAGTATTTGAAAGAACACCACTAATTAAAGTTGTGAATAAATTCCAGTTATGTCTATTTATAAAGCTGTACATTTCTCAAAGTATATGATAAGTTTCATGAAATATTCAACCATTAACCCTAATTATACACTTCAAAGAACATACAAGTACAAATTGAAAATCGATATTTCGAAGGATGGATGTAGTAAAAATATATCTGAGCAATATAAACTTTATGGCTGTGACTACATTCTAAATAATGGAATTAAGCAAATGTTAAGAGCAAAATTGTCTTTCACAGTATGAAATTCAAATAATGAATTCTCTTCCTTAATGCAACAAAGAATCGATTCTTGCATGTATTACGATCGTAATACATGCATGCGGAAATAACCTTCTCTAAAATGGAGAGGGACAAGATTGAAGTACACATAATGTATTTATTACATTTATTGATTCCCAAATGCAGCACCACTATAGATGTCCGATTGAAAGTAGCATTCAAGGCTTAACAAATGCAGTTCAATTACAGAATTAACTCATTTTCGAGGCACAAAAATTAAAATAATAGACTTTTTTTAAAGATGAAAAATAAATATGCTCGATATAACAAGTAATTTTAGACTTATCAGCCTAATGCTCGAAATAATTATTACGTTTAACATAGATAACTAAGCCTGGTTTGGCTTCATCTACTAACGACGTAAAACCTTGTTCATCAAAGCACCAGGACGATCCCCAATGATGTAGAGTTCAAAATTGCACACAATCAATGATTCAATGTATGTGAATTAGCTTTACTAAGAACAAAATCATTAAAAATTCGCATTTTTCTGAGTCAATTATTCACAGTACAAGTTTCTCCGACATAATTAATCTAATGGCCACTGGGTTAATCGGGCAATTTGCCTATCTAACTCGTAGCCAATTCTCATTAGCCGCGAAACTTTCCTCTCCTCCTCTTAGCGCCAAGTTTAAATATCACTTATCCTGGCAATACTAACTAATACAAAGAATACTAAAAATTCATCACTAATACAGTCGAAAATGGATAAATGAGAAAGTTCTTTAAGCGAGGAAACTCTGTAATCGACAGGCACCGTCATTTTCACTCCCGAACACTTCTAAAAGTAAGAAAGTTGAAACTTGTATAAGAAAGACTGATTTTTTAACACCCGGTCCTCAATTAATAAGACCACCTCTATAAGTGAAACTGTCCTATAGAAAATGCAAGAGATTGTGCGTGTTATGACAGGCCCAACGCAAGTTTTTGTGTTTGTCTGAAAGGAGTCAGACTGGCAACAAACCCATCCCTTAAAAAGTACAAGTAAAGCTCATTTTTATCGTTTGCAGGCTTTATTTATTTTGCTAAATTAAATCTGAAGAGCCCAACGCAAACGAGAAAACACCAAAAGAAGGAATATCGGATAAAGATTCTTATTTCGGCTTTGGGGCGTTGCTTTCCATTTGAAATGTCGAAAATAATGATAAAATATACAATAAATTTTGCGGTCGTGAACAAACCATCTCCCTGAAGGTTGAGTCAATTGTTGAATACTAGCTCACGCTGATTTCCGTAAGAATTCTTACGGAAATCCATCAATTCTGCATCTTCATTTTCTACTCTCAATTTAATCTCGTTTGCAGATTCCACTTATACCTTCGGAAGTGAATGTCCTCCATTGTGATCTCATGACAAAATATGCCTTTCGTTGATTAAACAATTATTCCTCCGTCTCATTAGCTATCTAATGTTTTCTTGAAAATCCAGTGTCGCAATTAATATTGTATTTATCAATTTTTATATCCCAATTTAGAATACACAAGATACAATTCATAAAAATGAATCATATCTATAGATATATTATCCAAATCACCATTTCTTTTATCACCATAAGCAGCTGCTTATCATACATAACTATTACTTGTTATAAGAACTTCTTTGAGGGTGTGGGAAATGCATTTTCTTACCTAAAGGGGATACTTTTCATACAGCCCTCGTACATATCACCTGGGCAGAGGAGGGGGAGAAGGGACCCATGGAAATTTGCACCTGGGACCCCTTTGGTAGGTGGTAGCCCTGTTTAATACCTTTTCCATTTACTTCTCCACTACCCTCACTATCCTATCCATCTTGTATGATTAAAAATATGTTATAAACGGAAATAGTTTAACAAATTTTACCACAAAGATATGTGTGAAGGATGATTTGTTGATGCATCTGACCTTCATTCCCTCTCACAAGGAGTGATTCTCACTTTTATGCTGGGATTTTTATGAAAATGTTTGTGGTGATGGAAGAAGTGGAGCAATGCAAAGTGTAATGGATTTGCGTGAATGGGCTTTAATAAATTATTGAAAATAAGCTATCCCTCAACCAAAAACAGTTCCAGCTGAATGTGTTGGGAGATTACCCTGTGTTTGCATGTTTCTCTTTGTTTTACATCCATTTTCCTTTTCTATACATTTTCCTCACTGCTCATAACTGAACTTGAGGACAAATTTTCCATTTCTTTTATCTGAATATTTCAAACAAAGAAATCTTGATTATGGAGAACTTCCTTAAAATATCATGAAAGACTTAAAGCCTTGAAAATGGTTCCTTGCTTAAGTGACATCTCAGATTTTCATTGGATTTTATTTATGATGCTCGCTTTTCAAAATTTAGAATAGTATTTTTAATTCATTTTGGGTTAAGAAAGGAAAAATCAATCTTTGAATTTGTTGTTGAAAAGGGCATTTTCCTTTAAGCATATATGGGGCATTTAGGCAAATTTGAAAGCATTTTTAAGAATGTGAAGTTGACAATTTCTTGTGATTCTATTATTTGTTATTATGATAAACAATGTACAACTTACAACTATATATTAGTTTCTTAATTTGATTGTATTAGCCCATGTGTTTTCACGGTTCACGAAAACATCAAGATATATACCAGCACAGGGAATGGAATGGGAAAGATTTTTGTAAATGAATGTATTTTTAGTTAAGATAAAGCATAAAAAGAAATTCTTTTGTTTGAATCTCCTGTGATCCATAATGATCAATAAATTTTGCTACAACATTTTGAAAAGGAAATGGCCAGTTAATCCATTATGTAAGACAATAATACTACCTAGTCACTGCAAGAAGAATCTAACTGTGAAACAACATGGGGAGATATACAAGCAGCACCACCACAGTACACACAATTGCCACAGCCTTAGTTAACATGCCACCTCCATAACACAAGAGGTATAGGGCAGAGGCCTGGCCTTCAGTGTAAGGACAATTGCCAGCCAAAAAGAATTCTATGAAATAAAAACTCTAAACTGGAAAGTTATTTTTTAGAATTGTGGAGAGAATTAGTTTAAACAATAATAGTAATGAAGTAAGGAAAGACTGGACAAGGCTGTTAATAAATTAGAGGTTAAAAAAATCCAAGAGCCATTATGCCAATAGTTCACATCTTTTCATTTGTGAACAATATATGAAACAAGGAAAAGGAAATGGCCAGTTAATCCATTATGTAAGACAATAATACTACCTAGTAACTGAAAGAAGAATCTCACTTCTAAAAGTAACTACGCAATATCTTGGAAGTTATTGCTTATCTTACAACAACCTTATCTTAAAACAAGGAACATGACATCTAGAGAAACAATAAAGATATAGGGAACAGGTATATGGAAAATCCATTTGTGGCATGGAAGAGAATCATGAAAAGAAACATTGATGTAAATTGTATCACAGAAACTAAAAAAAAAAAAATAAAGAGACAAGCATTTTCAACAATTACATCCTCAAGTGAAGTAGAGCAATGAAGAAGATCAGACATAAAGAAGTTGGAATGCTTTTGCATAAGAAATGCAGCAACAACATTAAAGATGAGTATTTGAAAGAACACCACTAATTAAAGTAGAATTAATCAGATATTGATTTGTTTATTCATGTGATGTGGATTCAGAAAGGTTTAACTTGGGAGATGAGAAATTAAGACCAAAACAAAAGTATATGTCTCAAAATCTGATATTAGTAATTAAGGATAAAAAAAACATTATGCCTATTAAATATTTCATTTATTATATAATCATGAACAGTTTTGTGCATAAAGCATTTAATATTAAAGACCAGCTATTAAT
>KZ308437.1:25469-40018 GCA_000376725.2 Ladona fulva
ATTAAATAATTATTCTTGTGATATATTAATTTTCATTAAATAACAATACCTGTATTCAATTTGCTTTTATAAACAAGATTTTTAAATATCACAGGCTCCAATCAAACAAACTAGAGGCAAGCATGTGATGCATTTGTGGTAAAAGGAAATTCATTATTATAAAGCAATAAACTTTCTACAATGTATCCATAGATAGTATGGAAACAATGTTAAAATACCGAGGAAAATATATATGTGACTGAAAGTTATCAAACTAGCCAAACTACACTTTTAAATCAAGGAGAAAACTAATATGTACACATTGTTTGGAATATAATATTTAAAGAAAATATAATACCATGAACACAAATGTGTGAAGGAATTAAAAATTTATAAAAAGCATGATTGTTAAGAGATCAAAATCAACAAGAGTCTCGCTTTAAATTACACTCAAAAAAAGAAAGTAGGCCTCAGAAACAGTTGTTCAAAGAACCACCCAAATATGTTGTTACACCCCAATACACACACTATGGATATACATGAATTAAATATCATGACTTAAAACATTTCTTCAATTTGTAAAAAGAAATAATTACTTTGTATTATAGATACCAAAGTTACACACAGGGATACAAAAGGATTTTTCTGTAAAGAAAACTGTACATTTCATAAAAAAGCGTGATTAATTGCACATCATATTTAAAATTCAGTCTCTCAAATTTGGGTTATTCCAAAGGCACTTTGTGAGGTCCCCAACCATGGAAGCATTTGGTGAAGCGTCTTGACTCTTTGCCTTTTAAGGTCAAGAAAAGTTTTCTTGGTCTCTCAGGCTGCTTTGCTCGTAAGTGTTGAACATACACCTAGAATGAGAAAATCATTGTTAAAAGAAGGATGAGAACTCTACATAACTTTAAACATGTTTATGATACAAGGCATTCTTGTTTTATGAGATTTATAGGTTGAAATTAACAGTACTGTGTTAATTAATTCTTAAATAAAATTTCGTGGACATTAAAAATGTGAGATTGAGCAAGACAACATGGAGGGAATGGGGACCCATATAAATCAATAAGTTGAGAGTTTCGTCCTTATGACCACTGCTTTCTTGAACACACAAGTTCAAGCACAAATGCACATATTTTCACAATTGAAAATTGTGGGAGATAAATAATTATTACTCATTTACAAAGATAATCATATCCAAATGCTGCACTCACCTGAGCAGATTTATATGCTAGTTTTATTTCAACTTCACTACATTTTGATCCAAGCCATAAAAATACCTGCTCCCCATTGTCCAGGATCATTATGTCATCATCTGCAAGATCATCCTGAAATATAAGAAATTCACAGTCNTTTCTAATTTAATTTTGTACAAGAAACAACCTCTGCATGTCATGAAAACGTAATTTACGTTCATCTCTTATGGAAACGTATTTTATGCTCCTGGGTTCGAACCCAGGCCTTTACAGAGAAGGGAATAGTTTTCCTGTGGGTTTCAGCATTGTAGAAACAGAATGCAGTTTGTTTAAGATCTCTAAGTCAAGCCGTTTCTGAGATAAATAGGGGGACAGACAGACGGACAGACATTTGCTTTTAATATATATGATATAAGGTAAAATATGGCCAAATGATAAATAGAATATTAACTTAAACTAATGAGAATTGTTGACTGAATTTTTTCGGAAATTTTGTTGTGCTTTGTAAATTACACATAACCACCAAATTCCTACCTTTTGGGTACTTGTATCTAAAATATGAAGTGGTTAATCATATAAGTCAAGAAATGCAGAGGGCTTGCTGACCTGTTTTGACATTTAATAGCTCAACATACATCCCACTAACCTAGCCAACCCATGAGATGCCATCTAGCAAACACAGCAATCAAGTTTTAAAAACTTTTGCTTGCAGATTGGAGGCAAAAGTTTTTGCAGAGTTCTAAATAGTATATCAAACGAGAATTTAAAGTAAAATTCCCAGAGTCAAAAAATGATTTTCAATCACCAATATGTAACATATTCATTAATATCATCATCCATTTTAATTGTTAGCAACAAATTTAAGCAAGGAACTGCTTAGCCTCCCTCTGTAAAATTAAGTTAAATTGAATTCTGATAATCTTTACTTACTTGACAGAAATCAGAACACTTTTCAGAGACAGTGAAATAGCCCCTTTCATTAGAACAACGGAATAGTCTTGAGTGAAGCATGAAGTTTGCATCCTTCTCATACGGAGCTCGACCTCCAAGGGCAACCCAGAAAAAGTTTTCAGGCTCAGAACCTTCTTGGATAACTTGTAAGCCTAATCTATCTTCCTACAATATAGAGAAATATACAATCAATTAGTGAGGTTTAATCACATACATTTCTGTATAGTACAAAAAGCTTAATGACAATGTAGAGACATAAATGCTAGCAAAAGAAAATATATTCTGAAGGCATACATAGAGACCAATGCATTGAAACTTTCAGGGAATAGTTTTGTTAGCTATAGTAATAGTTTTATATAGAAATACAAACAAAAATGATCGTTCTTTAAATTACTTATTAATGAATTAGTTCATGGAACATCAAGTTAAGAGTAAGGAAATTAATACAGAATGTGTATTATGTGTATTTTATTGGAAATAAAGGAATTTCAAGTAAATAAATCAGAGATCATATGCACAGTCAAACTTTTTGGTTGAATTGGCATGAATCATGATTACTTACCCCTCCATACATTTCCCTAGCAATTTCTTCAGCCAATCCAGCCTCATCAGGATCTGATTTGTTACCAATCCATATATATACAACTCCTCCACCCTCACCGAAAGGTACTTTGAGAATATAACTGAAAAAAATTAAAAATTACTGTACAGAGACTGTAATTGAAAGAAAAATGATAAAAAACTCTAAATTTACTTCCAGTAACTCTAGTTTATGGATAAATATCCAAGGAGTGGATTTATACAGAAATAGTTGCCATGAAAGCATATGAACTAGTATTCTACTGATAATTTATTTATCAGGATGCATGTATGAGTTGTACTAAAGTTTCCATTCTTTCTCGATCAATAAGCAGACAAAGCACTTAAGAGCTCATGGCAATGTTACTTCTACCCATAAATTAAACAGTGATAGAGAGCTTATCAAAAGGTGGCATCTTGATTTCAGCATAAAGATGATGGGAAATGCAGGATGGGATGCAACTACAGAAATGCTGCTTACATTGTAGCAAAATTGTACCTTACAAAATAAATGTCGAGAAATAAACCAATAGTAAAAGGCCCTGCAAATGGTACCATTTTCAGTTAGTTAAGTGAAATTAGTAGAATGAATATAAATGTAGTTGAGTCAGTAGAATATCTTGGAATCACTCTTACAAAAAACTTAAACTATGGCATAGATATCCAAAAAATCTGCGGTAAAGCAACTAAAAAGCTCGGTTTTACAAAGTTCATTGTAGGTAGATGCAATGAAAAGGTTAGAGAGCAATGTTATTTCACCTTAGTCAAACCCCATCTGGAATATGCGTCGAATGTATAGGACCCAGAAGACAAAACATATACTTGCGAGCTTGAGATAGTACAGAGCAAGGCAATGCAATTTGTTAAAAAAAAAATGGTACGATAAAAAAGTCAGTTACAAAAATGCTCTCAGACTCAGGTTGGGAATTCCTGAAAAAAAAAGGAGATTAGAAGCTAGGCTGCGATTGCTTGATAAATTCAGAGAAAGTACATTTGTGGAAAACATATTCGGAAGTATGTGCACCCTGGTTACTTCAGCCGATCCAACAATGAGAGTAAAATAAGAGAAACAGATACGATGACAAGTCGTTTTAGGGACTCATTCTTTCAGCAAACAATACACAACAACAATAAACTAAAGAGGTGACGCGAACGCTTGGTGTTTGCACTCCATGCCACAAGCCTTGCAGGATATTTATGTAGATTTACATCTTCAGTTAAAAGAAGTAAACTGGCCATGACTGGTCTAGAGATTTTTAGACTCACCAGAATGCAGAATTCAAGTTCGTTGCCTCCGCATTGATTTGGATGCAGCGTGTACACAGTGGACCCCCATTTGATCTCAAGTGGTAAAGCTCTACTACAGGGACATTGGGATCTGGTATGAGCCAAGGACGTCTGTACGCTACGACTGGTTTGGGGATTTCCTTCTTGGTCTCATTTACTTCTGGCACTGGTGGTGGTGGAGGTAGAGGTGGTGCAGCTCTGATACATTCCACCTTCTCCTCATCTTCTTTCTTTTCTTCCTCTTCTTCATCCTCACCATCTTTCTTCTCCACCTCCGACTTTTCTTCTTCATCATTGTTTGCACTTGCATCTGTTTTGTCAGTCTTTTCCACCTCATCGTCTTCATCAGAAGATTCATCGCCTTCTTTGGAAGTTGACTTCTCTTTGACGTCATCCTCTTTGTCTCCCTGCGATGGGGTCTTTTCTTTTTTAGAAGAGCTTGATGTATCTGCTGTTTTCTCACTGGATGACCTATCTTCAGACGATCTATCTTCAGACTTTCTACTGTCAGATTTTTTATCTTCGGACTTTCTGTCTTCAGATTCCCTGTCTTCAGACTTACTTTTGTCCTCCGACTTACTTCTGTCCTCTGACTTATTTTCTCTGGACTTACTGTCTTCAGACCTTCTGTCTTCAGACTTCCTGTCTCCAGACTTGCTGTTGTCTGATTTTCTATCTTCAGACTTTCTATCTTCTGATTTCCTCTCAGCAGATTTCTCCTTTGCCTGAAGAGAGAGAATTGATAGAAAAATAAATTATCAAAATGAAAGATAACACTGTATAAGGAAACCAAAATTAGAAAATGTCTGCAGTGGTGCAAAGAAAGAATAAAACTTTACACTTTTAGATGATGAGCAATTAACAAAAGAAAAGGATAAACAGATAAGAAAAATAGCGACGTGACTGGGAGCCCATGTCTCTCACTTTCTGGGCAGGAAATCTACCAAGTACCATGTGTACCATGCCACATCTTTTCCACACTGTTTTGGGAATCCTTGGATTTTAAGGCACACACCTCAGTGTGCAAAGTTAATGCCTTATCCTTTCCCTTAATAAAAAACAAATGATATTCATAATGAAGGAAGGAAGTCCTTCATTTCGAATTTCAATTTTCATCTCCACTGCCTCTGTGGATTTTACAATTAAGATTCCTGAAATATGTGCCCCTTATACCTTAAAGAAAAAATCTCACATGACATTCTTTAAAAAGAATTACTATGTCATCATATGATCTACCATAAAACAAAGTTGAATTTTAACGAATTAGTTATCATGAATCATGAAAAAGGAAAGAATCAATTAGATTATGAATAGAAAAGAAACTTAATAAAACAAACTCTTGCTTCAGTTATCCATTAAAAATAAGAAAAATTAGGATAATTTGAAATTAATATAGTAGTGGTATTGTTAAAAGTGATTTGGCAGCTGAGGTCATTTTGCATGCAGGCTTCCACTGAGAATTGAACCCAAGACCGCTTTCACTGAAGTTGAATTCATTGCACATTTGGCTATCTGGTAGCTCAAATTAAAATTAATATAATGTTAAATTATTTATCATTAATGGTTCAAGTAATCATTTATTTTAATTATATGGAGCTGTTAGCATTGATTCTAAAATTATTTGTCATTTGAATGGAATGCAAAGGAAATAAATATACTTATTAATGAAATAAAATCTAGGATTGATTAATTAAAATAGAGACATTTTGAATAATTCTGCCATCTGAACAGAAGTGTTAAATTAGAACTGGGAGAATGAGAAATTCTTGGAAGTGGAAGACTACAGGCTCTTGTTGAATATGGCTATTACAAATTCTGACAGTAAAATTCTCATATCTAAGAACAAAGAGAGTTTTGTATCACATAAGTTTGAGTTCCAATGCAATTAATCCAATAACACTATTTTTATAATGAAAATGCTCATTGAAGGAATATTTTAGGTACTGAAACATGCTTACCTCATTGCGTGGATTTTCAGGAACAATTGTTAAACGCCGGCGCTTCCCCTTGTGAATGATGAACTTCTGTCTGAAGTGAGCCATGAATTTCAAGTTTTCCTGCTGCTGATGTGTCCTCACAACTTCTAGTTTTTCACCAAACAGTCCCGCAAATTTCCGCCGCAAACTATGAAGAGAGTAAACAATATAGCAACAAGCGTGTACAGATGTAATTTAAACAGAGGGGGGGAAAAGGGAGGCCACTTTGGCCGCCTTGGGCCAATCTTGAATTCTTCCACCAATTTCATTGATTGAAAATGGCACATGATGAGGAAACAGAAAGGGAACTTTCATAAAAGTAAATTAAAGATCTTCCAAATGAGAGATTTACGACCTTACTAGGGGTGAGAATTTAGTATAGGTGGGTGGGCCATGGCCTCAAGAAGAAGAGGAAAATAAGAGAAGATAGCTACAGTTTCAATGATTTAGGTAACTCATAGCAAAAGGCTAAGGAAAAAATGGAAATGTTAAACAGAATGAATTGTGCTGGTCTTTACTTGGTAAATTCCATTACAAAAACAAGCGCGTTGAGTAATAGATTTATTTATACAAACCATATACCTAAATATAGCAACCATTGATGTATTGCTTGCTACTTTTATGCAGTTTATATAAGGAAATCCATTTTTCAAATCACTCATTTTGAAATGGATGGGTTATTTGGGATATGCAGCAGCACATGTATGCATGAAATTACTCAGAATGTAACAGTAAGTACGTGTAAGATGTTTTCCAGCTAAAGTCTGAATTTTATTTCTACCCTAGTTTCATTCACCTAAAATTCAGCTACATTAGCATGTTGTACGCTGATGTCCAGTTAACTGGAGTAAGAGGCTCTGGCTTAAGAAGTAAAAGAGTAAGAGGCTCTGGTTTCGTTTACTCATCTATAAATTTCACAGTGGCCTAGCTTAGAGTTTGGTACTAATACCTTGGCCTAGGGATTATAATTATCAGGGAGTATAATTAGGGATAATTTGCTGGTGGTCAATGTGTTAAGCTGGATGGGGTTGCATAAAAGTCTGCACTGAAATCCAGAAGAAATCATCATAAGTTCAAACAAGAAAATACTGAATGAGAGTATGTTTAATTACTATTTAATTCCATTCTAGGTACCTACCACATTATAATAGAAAAAGAAATAAGAAATAAATTAATTACGATGTAATGGTGAAATACAATCTAAATAAAAATGAAGACCAAGGGAAAGTGGAAATAGTGGTGGATGAATTTTATGAACAATATTACAAATGAGATACTTATCAACTTGTGGAATAAGTACCTGAAAGTAAATGTAAGCCATCCCATGTTTGATGCCTCTCTCCCTTGCCAAAAGTACACAACACACTGGAAGCTCTCCTCTTCATCTTCATCAGCGTTCTCATCATTTCCATCCTCTCCCTCCATGTCTCCATCAATTCCTGATGGTACCCAATAACGGCAAAGGAACACATAACAGTCCCCACTGTAGAAGTGACCTGCGTCAAAAAAGGAAACATTAAATCACAACCAATACAGATAAATTCATAATATCCATGACAAACAACACTGAGTTGAATTTGTAAGATAGACACAGTAATTATGGCCAACAATTACCCTGAATGGACTTTCCATGCATACTTCTAGAGAGTTCAATTATTTCAATCTACTACAAACTCCAGATGTTCTGGCCTAACTTTAGGGAACTCTATCTAAGAAAAACTTACCAGAAACATTACTTTGTATTCTCCACAGATTGTATCTTGTGGAACTGTTACTGTTTCTTGTGAGTTTATATTTTGATCTAATTTCCCCTACTAGCACTCTTCCTTCCATTTCACAGATACATTTGAAACAAATTTTTACACAAATGATACCATGTTACACTCTCTGCATAGTATAATTTCACACCACAAATTATTTGGAATACATCTTGACTACTGAATGTCCAATATTGATCTTTAAGAAAGGTTTTGTAGATTATACACAAAAAATGATCAATTTTGGGTTCCAGTACTTTCTGAATTAACAACAGATATATTTGATTCAGTTGGTTCCTTCATTACTTCATCGGTATCCACAAATACGTTCATTAGAAAAATCAAATGACAAAACTGCAATTACTCCATGCAATTGCTTATATTCTTTAGATTACATTTCTGATTATGCAATAAGTCAACTATTTTTGGTAAAATACACCTTATGATATAACAGTATATACTGCAATATATCTAATATCTAACTTTTGAAGAGAAATTAAAGGTATTTAAGTAGCTACATTCAAAGCTCACAATCCCATAACTGATATTGTATACTGATGATGTTATCCTGATGACTGTTTTAGCTCAAGTCTTTTAAGTAAAATGGAGTTGTTACGCTACTTTACTGGCCTTAGATTCGATCCACATTTTAAATGTTCTATAAGCACTATCATGGACTCATTTCTCATTAGTTTTCCAATGTTTTTCATAAAAGGTGTATGCATTAAGCAATAAAATTCTTTGATAAAACTTATAGGCTTGTAACACACAATTTTTTTAGATTCATGAGCTCATAACTTCGGTCAAAACTACCCAAACAATAAAGGGGCAGCTCCCAAATAACTGACAGATCCTGCCCTATAAAAATGTGAACAAACTCTTACCAAGCTCCTCCTCAGGAAGACGGACAAACTTGCGCCCTTCAAGCACAAATGCTTCCATAGCCTCCAGGTCTTCATTCCATTCCTCAGCAAGGGCTTTAGCCTCAGCAACTGGCATGAGAGGTTGGCGAGGAGCAAACAAAGCTGCCAGGTCAGCCTGGAAACGCAAGAAAAAAGGGAATTAGAAAACTTCTATCAATCCATATAAGATATTATTCCCTTCCATTGAAGATTAAAATCATTATGTTCAGGTGTTATTTTGCAGAAGGCCATAGTAAAAAAGAATTGCAATTTTAAGGACTTAGTAGTTTTCCACACAAACTTTAATATGTGGCTGTTTTTACTACTGAAGTAGAATCTTTGGGTATGAGAAATCTACTGTTGACATTACACTGGTAGCAGAACATGTCACATATTAAAGTTTGTGCAGAAAAATTACTAAGTCTCTTTCTTTCTGTGCCATCTGAGAAATATTTTGACAGAGATATAGCTCCAGTAGGACCACATAGAACAGTTAGAAGAGCAAATTCAATTATTAAGCAATTAAAAACCAGCAACCATATTTTACTGTGTATGAGATGCACTTTATAACACATTATGACCACAACATCTTAAGCAACGAATATTTATTATAAGATTATTTTTTCCCTGATGTCATGTTATGCTTGAAACTAAATTATTACATCTCCTTACGCTTATTGGGCTATTATTTAACTTTCAGGAAGGGCAGGAATAGACTGTAAACAAATTGAAGTCTACTACTGAATGTTATCCAAATTTTTCTCAAATATTCAATTTTGAATTCCGGGAAAAATGTTATGGTATATGAATGAATTATTTCCCAGGATTATTATACTTCAAAATTGCAGTGCATAGAATAAGCCACAAAATGCAGCTCCTTATATTTTTGAGATTCTTTTTCCCTAATTTAAATTTTCTTCAACCAAATTACCATCCTTTTTGCTTGCATTATATTCTCCAAATGATGCATTTCTTTTTAAATAGATATTAATTAGAGCATAATACTTTGTATATATATACATAATAAGTGTCATTTATCAAGGGAACCTTTTCCGCTAATGCTAATTAATTAAGCACATTTCAGATAAACTGACTCTTTCATTTCTATAGAAGGAATTAGAAATGGAACTCTATGGTAAACATGGAAATTATGATACATATACAGCTAACTAGAGTGGCATTGAAACAAAAAATGAACCAGAAACTTAATACCCAAGAGATTAAAATAGTGCAGCTGTGCTCACCTTAGTCTCTTGGCGTTTGGCCCATTCTACCAGATCAGCACCAGTACGCCTCACAGATTCTGCTGTGCGTGTGAAATCAACTGCAACAATATCATCCCAGCCTGCAAACTTGGACTTGAATATCTGTTAAAATTGAGGAAAAAAATTCCTTCATAGAAAAAGTAAGCCACTTGCTATATTAAAACTTGTACGACAAACTTTTGACTTGATTACTCCAAGCACTACCAAGAAAGTAGACATCCAAACTTTTTCAATGTTGTTTGAAGAGATACTTTTCCATTTTCAGGATTCGTTCAGTTGATCATTGTTGATCTTATACGCATTTGAAAATGACCAATGCATTATTTTTTTGTTTCATTGCAACAATAAGGATTTGTTTGATATATTTTGATTTGGTCTTAGGTGACTTTCCGCTAAAGGTAATTAATAAATATTATTATTATTACATAATGACTGTTATTTATTAAAGATAAATATAAAAATAAGAGGTAACAATAGATGGATTCTACATCAAATGAAGAATTTTACTCAAATATATAAATTTTAAGATTTATTTTAAAATCAGCACACTGCAATTTCTGCCTTGCAAAAGATAAATTTCTCACAAAACCATTTAACTGATGCAAGGATTTAGGACTAACTAAACACAACTCCTTTGCATGGAGTCTGTGGGATTAGTTTTCACCAATATCACTACAGCAATTACATCAAATGTGAGGAAAATTCATGAGCGGAAGTTAACAAAATAGAGACAAAGGAGAGAAATACCTGAGACTCTGTTCCTTCCTGCACTCGAGTTACAAGAGCATAAGTCGGCCTCTTCACCATCACAAACAGCTCTTGACATAGTTTCATTGCAGCAGCTCTTACCAAACGGGTGGATTTTTTTCCAAACCTGCAGAATAAATACAGATGCTAATTCTTTTTCAGTCTTTCACTATTTAATAAAGAAAAATGAGTCTTTTACAAAGGAATACAAAATTTGCTTAGTATTTTTTCAATTGCAGAGCTTCAGGAAAGTTCTATAAACTTTATATTTTTTCAATCTTCCGTTACTATTACAGTGGAACCTTGTTTCATGAATTTGATTAATTCCTGAGACCCATTTATTGTCTGAAATGTTTATCAAATAAAACCGTTTTTGCTATAGTTATCAATGTATAATAGATTAATCTGTTCCTAGACCCCTAAATTAAACTTTTACAATACTACTAGGGCTCCTGGATAGCCCATGTGACCCAATCTGTCAAAGCACTTTTTGCAGTACTACAACTACTACGATACTAATTTTTACATGTTTCATTCCACATTCCACAACATTAATCTTTCAGCTACCAAGGGGGTAACTGAGCTACCCAAACAATTTTTTCCTTTTTCTACGTAATATTTTAAAAAATTGGGGTTACTGCATTACTCATTGGGGAATAGCTTATCTTAGCCTTAACTGAGCATTTATTCTGTTCCTCTTGAATGAGGTCTAAATTTTTTGTCTGATACATCATAGTAGAATCTTTGTAAGTACTTTGACAGCTGTGGTCATTTCGCACATGGGCTCCACCAGGAATCAAAACCTGGGACAGCTCTCACTCAAGGCAAATTTGTATCCCACTTGAATATCTGGTAGTCTTGATATATCTTTCCCAAAAAGAAAATTTTCAATTCATATTTTCATTTCTTTAATAAATAACTAATGATATTATAATTTGATCAAACAATTGAGCATCAAATATGGAGAAAATGTGGGGTTACCCAGTTAGCTCGCTTGGGAGAAGTAAGGTGCAAAATACCTTGGTAATCAAAGGGTTAATTCCACTCCCTCTAGCCAATACCTCACTACCACTCAAATAGTTCATAAAGCCATACTACTTCCTTTGCTCATTAAACATAGGTAAGAAATGCATATTAAATGTCTAAGTGATTTTACAACATACTTTTAATTCAACCAAAGAGGCTAGTATTTGGCACTCTACCGCCAACACTCAAACCTTTGTTGACAATCTTTGTAGTAAACTTGCATGTTCATTACTTAATATATCCTTCATCACTCAATATATCTATTGTTCAGAAAATTTGTTTGTGAACCGAATTGGTTTGTGATGAGAGGCGTTTGTCAAAAGAGATTTCACAGCAGTTAATTTTTTCAGATCATACTTCACAAGCTCAAATTTGAAAATCATAATAAGCACCACAGTTGAAAACAATCTCAATTATGATATATTCTGCATCATAACTCACTTTCTCAGATAAATGAGAATTTTATAAATTAACCTGATAATTCAATTAGTTTATATGTGTCGGAAGCAGGGCTGTGGATTGGGAGTCAGATAAAATATGCACACTCCAACTCCCAATGACAGATTTGAGAGCATTAATGAAAGAGGGTCTAATTGATGCTATTCTCTTTCTCAGAGCAAATTTACAAAAGATTTCCAAAGAGAAACAGACCTAGGTGCATGCCTTATCGTGCCAAGTTACCAAAACCCTTTTCCTAGTGTGTTATCCTTAAAGGGAGGTTTTCTCCTTCTGCCACTTTGTATGGTCGGTGCCTCTGCGAGGCCATGGCTGTGAATGATGCCGCTGAGTTGGACAAACTCATGTGCCCTTTGCCTACAAAGTCTCCCAAACAGCATGGATAAATGTTCTGGTGGGAGAGCTCAATGAATAGAGCAAACAAATGGCAATTGGGAGACCCAGGTTTGAGTCCCAGTTCCATCAGACTTTTTTCATGTCCATTTCTCCTTGGGTATTTTCCTAATTGCATGCCTTATTGTACCAAGTTACCAAAACCCTTTTCTTCGTGTACAATAGATTTGTTAATGATATCATGCAAAAATCACTATATTATATCTAGTTGTATTCAGATTTTTTGGTTAAATAAATCTTTGTTATTTTAATTTGTACATAACTTAAAAGAATTATCCTGCTTAATAAATTAATAATACTTAAACTACAGAAAATATAGAAAATTAGAGCAGTCAAGGCCAGAGTTGACCACTAAAAAATGGGAGATTTAATTGGAGCCTAAACGTTGACTCCACAACCATGGTTGGAAGTATACAACTCAAACTATGAAAATTCCTTTCATGGATAGTTCTGAGTAAAAGTACATAATTAAATTTACCAAACAAAGATGTCTGCATTGCAATCCAAAATATATACACCTCTGGATTGCAAAAGGACAGGGGTCAAAGGTCTTGCATGAGGTGGCTTGGTCACTCCTCCAGGGGCAGTTATGGACTCTGCCACTGGTTCTACCTGAGGTAATTCTAAGTAGCCAGTGCCCAGACGAACTCTATACAAACGTGAAGCATGCGGAGTGTAAGATAAATCTGGTGGCTCCTAAATGAGATAAAAGAAATTATCAACATACTTTTCACATTTATCAGAAAATGACATGATAATTTCAACTGATGTGAAATTGCTTTACGTTGTAAATAGGTTTATACTAGCACAGTGACCCCTATGGAGACTGTGAGCATCAGATTTTATTAGCTTTTTTTAAACATTATTACTTCATTAGAAATGACAAGTTTGTTTTATTACATTACATTTTAATAAAAGTTCCCTTTTAAGGGTAGGCCCTCCCAAAATGTAATTTTCCACATCAGCTATCAAACTAAAGAATGTAAAATTGGATGGAACTTTAAAGGAGAAATGACCTCTAAACTGCACAAAATTAGCAGAAGAGCTGCATTCAGTCTGTATGACATATGTTGCACACTCATGATCTATAAACTTAAAGGACTACAATCTTAATTGCACATTAGATTGATTGTTTATCCATACAACTCTTATGGTGTGACAATTGGTTTACCAGAAATGGATAAAAACTTAAAACGAGTATAAGTTGGATACTTGTAATGTTGTATACTTCTCAAGTTACCTTTGATGGCTCTTTCATAGTGGCTGGTGGCTTTCCATCAGTTTGACCAAGAACTATCCAGAAGTCTGAGCTCTCTGAGCCAGCTATTTCAGTGATTATCTCAGCACCATTCTTCCTCTCATTTCTGTTGATCTTCTCTGCAACCAATCTGACCACAATGATAACAAATATGATTTAGCACAAAACTTGCTTTGAAATAAACCTACCATTTTTCACATATAAAACTAAACACAGAATTTGGCAGCGTTACCAACATTATATTCCTGATTCACCATCACCAAATAATAGTATCGTGACAGGCTTACCTAGCTTTGGAACGTAGTGTATTCTTTGACTTAGGTCCAGCCCAAGTAAAGAGTTTTTTACCGGCATCCAAGAGATATACATGATATGGATCCAGGGATTCCACTGATGGTGCTACAGGTTCCACGTGAACAGAAGAACCAATGCAATGGATTCGATACAGGCGTGTTGGATAGGTCTGTGAGATGAATGAAGAAATAGCAGTGAGCCAAATGCTAAACATGGAAATACCTTGATATATTTAGAAATTATAAACAAAGATGAAGCATTCTTAACAAATATAATGAGTGATTGTGCTCTGAAAATCTTTTAAATACCTGACGTATAACTCAGATTTTTAGAATTTTTAGAGAGATCAGACCAAGGGTGAGATTAAATTTTCATGGTGGGCAAGTTAAGGGACTGGTTTAATTGATTTCAGAAAGTTATTCTGTTATGTGATTATCAGAAATCAAAATATTTTTTATTTTTAGATTCATGGACAACAAC
>KZ308437.1:43265-64433 GCA_000376725.2 Ladona fulva
GTGACAGGAGTTACTTGTACTCATATTATTATTTTCAAGATAACATAACTACCGTTAAGCAGCCATTTCTTTAATTTTTTGCTCACAGTTGCTTTAAAAAATACCTCCTCATCTATAGCTTACTACACAAATTCATGCAAAAATTAATAAAAACTCAAGAGACAAATAGTATCTCTTAACTCACTTTAGAGTAAAATAATTATGCCTAATGAATTATTCATGATGTATAATTTTATTTCATTTTGGTTACCAGATGATATTATAAAAGAATTATGCATAATAGCTATTCAATTTCATGTAAAATCAAAAAATATCTGAGCAAAAGCTATCCTTCAGTTGACGATAATTGTATGAATGTTGACCAACCACTCTTCCAGCTTCACCACCACATTTAGAATATAAGAGTCATAGATTAAATTTACTCAATTAGCAATCTTCTTTGCCAAATAAATCTGAAATTTACTTTAGTAAATTAGTATACATTTGTCTCATCCTGTCCTATTCACTGATCCTTGCATTCCAAGTAATGCCCCTTGGCCACCTGCCTTCATGATTCAGACCTTTCTCATCTCCCTCCTCAATAAAGGGTCTATCTAACCATCTCTTCAATTTGCTGCATCCCTCCATCCTCAGCTTGAGGATGACTAATACTAGCCAAAACTAGTAAAAGACATGTGGAATAGTAAACACTACTGAATTCCTTGTACGTACTCATAAAACCATGTTACATTCAACTACTTCATCATCTCTGCAAAATTCTATGAAGTATTTGACTTCTCTAACATAAAAAAAAGATCCATAAGGATATACTTAACTAAAGTGTAACATTATAATATTTTAGAGGTGGAAGTAAATGAAGTAAAAAGTCACAACACTGGAGAGAGCAATCTTTACCACCACATAATAACTATTTTGACAATGTAATAACAAGATAACAGTGAATATTAAATTTCTTTTTCCACTCATTCCTACTGATGACATTAATGCAAATACATATATCAATTGTACAGAACTTTGCAAGTCAAACTTTGCAATTAATCTGTTATTACACAAATGTTTCCTCACTTGAGAGAATCAACCCGATTTCCCTGATCTCCAGTTCCTCCTGATTCTTGGTTGTCTCTTGTGACATCTTTCATTCCTTTGAGAATCTTGGCTTGGTCTCCATCCACTTCATCTTTCCCTCCACGACTGATTCCACGCCTTAGCCTCATTTTTCTTGCTACAGCATCCTTCACTGGAGATCCTTTCATAGAAAAGATGCTTAATTAGGCAATACAGCAAATTATTGACTAAGTTTTCATGTTTTCGAGTAAGGATTAGCTCATTCCAGTTATGCACCTTGTAAATGTACAATGTTGTTTAAAATTAATACAACACCCAAAGGTGTTGCTAAGAAATTATCTTTAGGATAGGGATACCTTAATTGTTCAGTAAGGCAGTGGCAACAATGAAGAAGGGATTCACCCTCTAAGGGATGGAGAAAGGGTCAAAATATCAGTAAGACTGAAAATTATAAAAACATTTTAATAAACAATCTCAAATTTCCTTGGAAAAATTGAAAAAAAGGGGGAGTGTATCCTATAAGACAGCAAATACTGCACATTCCCTCCTATACACTTTGTGGAAAAAAATGGACTATGACTAGCTGAAAGTCTCACTATGTCATACTTAATTCATATTTCTTAACCAGATTACCTTGATCATTTTGCCGGGGGGCTCCTGGAGGAACTGCACCAGCAAGACGCAGCTGATTTCTCAAAGAAAAATCTATGTTGTAATAACGAAGTCTGGCCATTGCAGAATCGGCAGCGGAAGCATCTCCATCTGGACTTTCATCTGCTGGACATGGCCGAGGGGGTAAAATCAAGCCAGGGTTGTCCCTTAAGTCAAGAACTTCCAGGTCAGTCAACAAGTGTACCGTATCAGGCAAAGTGACCAGCCTATTGCCACGAAGAACTAACTTCCGCAATGAACCACATCTGTATTAAAAAAATTGGAATTAGTTTCTGATGACAATGAGGAAAATCAAATTGCAGAATCTCGACTATTTTACCTGCATAGACCTTCTGGAATCATCTCCAGTCTGTTGTATGTAGCGGAAAATACTTCCAGAGCAGACAATTTCCCAATTCCAGATGGTATTCCATCAAAATCTAAGAGGTTATCATTTAGCAAAAGGCGACGAATAAAGACTAGGCGGCAGAGTGATGCAGGAAGACTTGTGATACGATTTCTACACAAATTCAGTGTTTCCAAATGTTGCCATATATCTAGAAAGAGAGAATGAAATGAATAGCAAAAAACTATTGCAAAATTTTCCATCTCTGAAAGGTACACATATGATCAGTCAAGTCAAGAAGATTTCAACAAAGGATTAATTTACAGAATAAATTTAGATAAAGCACGTTCAAAGATGGTGTAGCCGATATAATGTGTTCAGCATGCTACATAGGCCATTCCAATACTGTGAGAAAGATCATGGAAAAAGATGCCAGAACCATCTATTCAAGAACTCATTTTTTCCTGCAAACGATATGCGAAAGTACTTGATTACTGAAATAGAGAGATGATGCATGCACCCCTGCTATAAGCTGAAAGGCGGCTTGCAGGGTACTTACACAGATAGGTAATATCTCAGTTTTCAACTTATTAATTAATGGAATGAAAGTTCAAAACATAAGTTTAAGAGCAAAGGTAAAGTGTTTACCAATTCCAGATGGAAGCTCGGATATGCAGTTATCAGATAAATTCAAGCGACGTAAAGATCTGAGAGTCAGAAGACAATCTGGCAATGATGGCAGACCATTGCAAGAGAGATCAACGTCTGAGAGATGGGTGAGTGGATCAAGAGCAGGTGGCAAGTTGTGCAATGTGCGCTGTGTTGCTCGAAGATGCAGTGTCTCAAGGCTCACCAATGATGGCAACTGCCTGGAATGATGAAAACATTTTAACCACATATTTTAACGAATGAATAATTTTGCAAATTTTTACTATCTTTGTCATCAAAGATTTTGTACCTTTTTACAATTGAAATAACCTGATAATTCCTCTACATATACATTAAATTTAAAGTTTATTATAAAACCCACATCATCATGATTAGATAGATAGGGATAAAAATATATATCTTGTGGAATTCATCAAGTGATTTTCTTTATGGTAGAACGTTTACATTTTCAACATCTCCTTTCTTAATAAAAGTCAATAGGATGAACAAATTTAAAACTTTTCTACAAAATAACTCCACTCTTACCTAAGTTGGAAATGTCCCAGAGGATTGTGATTAAGTACCAATGTGTGCAAATTTCCCAGTCTTCTAGTTTGAGGAGGAAGAGTTTCCAAGCAGTTGTGTCCCAAGTCCAAGTACAATAGATCGCTCAGGTGCACAAATAGAGAGTTGGGAATGTTTTCAATCCTGGGGAAATAAAATCCATTTTGAGGAAATGTTTCACCAATTACACTAAAAATAAAGTACAATAAAGGATCTACTGAATACTGTATCCTTCATCAAAATTAACAAAATTACAATGAATGAAGCATTTAATCCAAAACCTCAAACATCAGCAAAAGAGGAGAAATTACTGCTATGTATGTGTAGTAATTTTCTACCAATTACATTTCATAGTTGTTCTGAAAAAGAAGGCTATTTTAAACTCCACAGAATTAAAATAAATACATCAACAGCATCTTTTTGGCAAATTCTTCTCCTTTGAAAATTTGAAGTAACGTGTGACCTGAATTAAAGCTGTCTATAAATCAATTTCAAATACATACGTTGGATGGCANAAATTCTTCATTAAATTCATTTCATGCATGACAATATAGCAATTCCCTGAAACCTAGGTTGCAGTTTGTTTTAGAAGTATTTGTTTTGTGGTTTAAAGTATATTATCAAAATTTTTCATATGCTGGTATGCTCACAAATTCCCAAAGATAACGTCAGGTGAGGATTATTCTTACTTGTTGTGACTGAGGTTGAGCACTAGCAATGACCTTGCTCTGTCGAGACCTTCTGGAACTTCTCGCAGGCAATTATGACTAAGGTCTAAGGAAGAGAGTTCATCAGGACGAAAAAGGTCTGCAGGAACACCAGAGGCTCGGACACGATTTCGTCGCACATTTAATGATCGCAAGCAAGGTAACAATGTAACCTCTCCATGCAGCCTTTCAATGCCATTGTTGACTAAAGAGAGGTGTTCCTATGCGAAGAAAAAAGTAAATATGCTGGAATTTATATGTTCTAAGTGCATTTAGGATCAGCCTAGTTCACTTTCCTGTATCAACATTTAGAGCAAGTACAAGAAAATCTCAGGATACCTACCAGTTTCAGAAGCTTTCCCAATTCTTCTGGTATTTCTGTCAGACCTGTTTTGTCTAATTTAAGCCATTGGACTCCAGTCATCAAACGAACCGATTCTGGGAATTTGCCAGTCTGTAAAGTACAGGCAAAAATGGAATATCATCAAATATTCAACAAGGAAGAAATTAGATGTGATTAAACACGAAAACATTTAAACATATATTAAACAACAAATTATTATTCCTAGATTTAAAGTAATAAAGAAGTTTTAAAATAAATACTAAACCACACATGAAAAGTTTATTTGCTTTCTTATATCTCTATGTAGTAAGCATTTGCACAGATTTATAGAATAAGAAGGAAACTACTGATTATACATTTTTACAAATATTAAACAGAAAAATGACAAGCTGCTAAAAGTACATAACTTGATCAGCAACATTTTTGAATAATGGTAATTTCCTACACTCAAATTATGCTGATTATAGCTTGGTAAAACATTCATCTCTTTATATGTTAACAGTTTCTAAAGTTCCATTTACAATCTCAAAGGGGCCAACAGTCTAGGAATAATAAAAACTTCCGTTTCTATTGAGGTCTTGTAATCTAACTCAGTGAAAAAAAAACAATGGAAATAGTGTACCACTTAAGTCAGCGATTTCATTCAATTTCAGTAACTCACTTTGAGTATTTCTTCAATAATTTACATAAATTAGGTTTATGAAGATGACTCTACATAATCGCATGAAATACTCAAAATTTATTAATTTCCGACAATTAAATCATCAAAAATGTTTCTATTACAGAATGATTACAACATTGGAATACTTTTGCATCACAGCAAAAATTAAAATTATTTCTCTTACAACTTTAAGAACCTGCAAGGTTGTTCTACAGGAATGAAAGAGAATGAGGAATAATATGCATGAGATGAATGAAGTATTTGGGACGAGTCTGAATCCTATGCCTCGGTTGAAATGTAAACACAATAATAAATTTAACGTCTCAATGGCATACACTTCTCACCAAGAAAAAACTTCAAATACATTTTTGATTACCTAGAAAACGGAGTAAGAAATACTCTTTGACTTAAATATAAATACCAAAAGCTACCCAGAGGTAAGAGCAGCCAGATAAAGAGTACTTTTAGATATGGTGTGACATACAGTATCTAGTACTGGATTTTGGGATAAAAGTAACAGGAATAGTTTGGCAGATGAGCCAGGGTTTAAGATTTAAAGAAACTACATAGATTAACATTAACTTTAGAAGTAGCATAAAGGAATGTAAAACAGTATCACAGATTACTCTTAGCACCATATTATTAGAAAGCTAATTACTACAACCGTTTCAGTTTAGGTGAATTTCAGAAAATAATCAACGACAGAGAGCAATATTTTTATTAGGTAATAAGCGGTAAACATAAAATTTGCTAAGTTAATCGCATACTGAAAGTATGAGTAACCAACCACTTATCATTAATACTTAAAGCTATAACGCAGGAAAAGAAAATTCTTACACTAAAATCATTCTTAGTGAAATCCACGCCCCTCACAAAAGGCAAAACTCCTGTACAAGCCATATTCGAGATATATTGGTAATAACTCTATTTCCTATCAGCCGAAATTTGTCACGTCCAGTCGCATCACTCCCATCGTTTCAACGTCTTCTATCGAATCGCATTCACAATCGATCTGTAAACGAAACGGTACCGAACCAGATGAAAGGAACTGGACCATCTTGAGCCCGCGCAATTTAAATTTCTTTAGATAGGACATTCGTGAAAAGGAAAAGTTATACTTTGAAATTGTAAATTATACTTATCAGATAACGTTTAAAATCACGGCAAATTCCTATGAAGGACTCCAAAATTTTGCTATGGTAGTCTCTTTTTTCGATTTAATTCTGTTGACCTGTTCTGCTTCGCAAATATATCATCGTCTTCCTGCATTTCTATATCATTTTGGTTTTTCTATTATATATTATTTTTGGCATTCTTGTATTTTTCTATTCACATTTTTATTTCCAACAATCTTTGCCTTTCTATCCTTTAATTTTCAATGATCCTAATTTCGTTCATGTCATATGATTTTCTGTTTTTTACAAATATAAGCAGATTCTTTTTTCTCTGTTGTTAAGCGAAAAAATATGAAAATAGTCTATATTCTTAAGTCACACCGAAAAGGTAACTGGTATTTTAGATATTTATTTTCCTATAAGTCCATTCAATAATCCTTTGAACGGAGTTATTGGAAAGGTCGACAAATTTAATTTTATAGTTGTGTGTGGAATAATTTATTGAAGGGTGTTATTTAGCATTCATCGTCATCATCATCTTCGGCACTATAGCTATTTTCATATCTCCGTTGGACTCGCCTTATTCACATATGCCTTCCATCTTTCTTTGTCCTCCGCTGCTTTTCTCCACCTCCGAGCCCGTAATTTCTTTAAATCCTCACAATACGATCAAAATCGATCTTTTTAGATCAAAATTCTTTGGAATTTAAAATTACTTTCAAGGAAATGTGGTTATTTTTACTTCTTATGTTTGTACTTTTTAAAAGTTTTATATCTTTCTAAGGGCTCTAACGGAAATCTGACAGCAAGAAATTTGTAAACAAAGACGATAAATAGAATAAAAACTAATACTTTCTCCCATCACCTGAATTCTATTACATAAAGGACATAAACATTATAGTCCGTGACAACAATGTCAACAATTTCGATGGATCGGTTGAAATGGAATTGTTTCTGAAACAACTAAGGTTTCACTGATGGAATTGGCCATGGATTATAGAGTGTAGTGTCCCTTAATTACAATTTAATGCTAAAATGTTACTCAGATTACAGGATTTGTTAACAATTAAAGTAATTTGGGGAAAGACGCCATTCTGGCTCCGGAATCTCGGATAAAATGGGAGATCCTTAGTCTTGTCAAAAGTATTCCAATGTTTATGTAAGAGGTATTTATATATATTAACACAAAAGCACACACCAGGTTGTTAATGTAAATAAGGTAAGTCGGCCCTAAAACGCTTCCCTGCGGAACACCTGATGTGATACGTACTTCTTCGGATAAAATTCCGTCCAACGCAATCCGCTGAGATCTGCTTTCACGAAAAGATTTTATCCTTCTGACTACGTTTCTGTCGATAGCGTTTTATGTGGGACACTCTGTCAAATGCCTTCCTGAAATCTAAAAATACTGCGTCTGTTCTAACACCCTTATCTACTACTTTAGCTATGTCGTTAACGAAAAGGGTTAACTGGGTCTCATATGACCTTCCCCTGCGGAACCCGTGCTGGCTCGGACTAATTGCTCCCTCTTAATTAAGAAAACGCATTATAGAGCTCGCTATAATGTGCTCCATAATTTTACAGTACGAAGTAAGTGAAATCGGCCTATAGTCATCTGGTTTTAGGGCCCCTTCTTAACTGGAACTGGAACTGGAGTGACGTTTGCTTTTTTCCAGGACATTGGAACAGTACCCTCATCCAATGATTTCTGGTAGAAGACGAGAAGTAGGGGTGCAAGCTCACTAGCTAACGTTTGTATGACAAGGGAGGGAATACCTTAGGGTCCCGGAGCCCTTTTTCTATCGATCTGTCGCAATAATTTTCCAATTCCATCAACTGATAACTCTATGGGACTCATTTCCGAATTAATACGTGTAGCAAAATCATTAAATTGGCCATTGTCTACAGTGAAGCATTTCTGATAATGTCGATTAAGTTAATTCGCTTTTTCAATCGAATTGTTGATGGCAATTCCATCTTCGTTTATTAGGCTAGGTACGGAAGACTAACCTCCACGTACCTCACGAACATACGACAAAAATTCTTTCTGATCGCCATCTAGTGATTCCAACAAGGTTCTAGATCGATATTCCTGAAATTCTTTTTGTGTTTCTTCCCTAACTCGCTTTCGCACTTCTCTATAATTTGCTGCTCGAACTCTAGGTTTGATTCACAAGCTTTGAGTGTCCTCAGACACGAGTGAATTACTCCTTGCTTCCTATGTAACGCTCGCAGGTTTGGCTTCGCCCAACGTGGCTCCTTTCGCTCGCGCACATTCTTAGTCGGAACGTGTTTAACTAAACCTTCTTTGATTATAAGAAGAAACTCTATCCAGCTATCATCGACTGTGTTCGCACCCACAAAGCGGCAGAAATCGTCGCTGCGCTCGTTAATATAACTCTTGAACTCTGGAAATTTCGCTTTGCAATATTCGTATACTTTCCTCGGTGGCTTAAGAGATTTAACCATAAATGCCTTCATTTCCGCCATTATCACTTCATGGTCTGAAATATTGTCAACTACATTGAGGCTAGTTGTCATGTGTGGATGAGATGTTACTATAGTGATATACTATAGTAAATCAAGAATGCCGCCTTGACCCACACGAGTCGTCCGAGTTATCTTCGTGATTACTTGGTCGAGACCATGCAACGAGAAAGTATCGATTAATTTCTGCGATATATTTTCTCTCTACTAGTTTTCGCACGTTATATTTTCCCAATTAATATGAGGAGGGTTAAAATCTCCTCCCTCAACGATAATGGGATCTTTCATTTTACTTCTAATTATCTGTAACGATTTGGATAGATCATCTATGCAATCAGATTCACCATCGGGAGGACGGTATAAAGAGCAAAAAAGAGCCTTAGTACTTCCATTTTTGAACAGAGCACCAAACCATTTCGCTAGTGCAGTCACCTATGAAATCCTCGTGCTGGCTCTTAAGATTTGGTTGCTTACTTCAAAATTTCCAAATAAGCTAAGTCACTAAGCTAATGCTTAATGTTAAGGCAGATGATGTACTTCTGTTTACAGAGCAGTGATTTTAGGAGCAATTGTTCACGTGATGCGCTTTGGAGATCGAAATTGAAAGTTGTCAACGCTTGTTTCCTGATAAAGTCTCTGATCTCGACTACACCTGCAACAGGTTATCCGATGGAGTCGTAGTGGATTTCACTGAACGTCGCTCTAATAAACAACCTCTTTTCGGCTGCGAAACGTTTCCGAAAAGCCGGGATTCTCTTGACCATTACCCTAATGACAAAAGTATCGCATAGCCTCGCTTTCTTCATTCTTAAATAAATAATGCCGTTTAAGTAAATTCGCTTTTTCTATCGAATTATTGATGGCAATTCCCTCTTCGCTTATTAGGCTAGGTACGAAAGACTGATCTCCACGACAACGAATTTTATTGTGGATCGGTAAAGGTTTTTTATATTGTTTTTTTTAACGTAGTTTTATTTAACACTTGGTGTAATGTCAGAATTCCACAAAGTCACGGCCGCCTCCGTGAAGTTTATCCGTGAATTTAATTCTTAAAATTTTCCACACAGTCTGAAGCCGTGTCTTACGAAATATTTTAATTTTACATTTCCCGGTTTCTCTACTTTGGTAGCTACTTCGATCAAATTTTCACTAAGAGATGTAACTACAAAATGTATACAATTAATAACAGCATAGTAAAAGCATAGGTAAAAGTCAACAAAGATGTCTTTGTTTTCACAGAACTTATGCATTCCAGCCGGTTCAGCCACCAAAATTTTCATAGCAAATATGAATCTGATCTCTATTTCATACTCTTTGTAAGGGCAAGAAATCCTCTCACAGACCCTTCGGTCTTTGGGTCACATGCGGCTTATTTGGGCGTTCAGAAACAGATACTATTAATTAAGTAATTTTGTTTTCCAATCTCGTTGATGTCTTTAATAATTGGAAAGAAAGTGGGAACTATTCTTTTTTATCCCCTCAGCGCATTAATTCGTTTCCTGACGTACAATTTCCACGTTAAATTAATAATAATAATAATAATAAAGCGTCTTTATTTACGGGCGAGATTGAGACTAATTACGAATTCGAAAGTAAGAAAAGCGCAACTCAAGAGATGGTTTCACATGCGGTCTCTTTTACGCGACCGAACGGTAAATGTGGCTTTCTGATGAAAAAATGTTCCCCACCCCTGCCTTAGACGTCATCAAATGAAATCCCAGAGGCTCTCCGGGTAACCATGAGGATAACGCGTTCGACTTTGGTGAAAACGATTTCGGGTTCGATTCCCGGCGGGGGCTCATGTGCGAAATGAACTTTGTCGTTGAAGCATTTTTAAAAATGACCACTACTACTGTATTCCCAGAATAAGTAGAAGAATAAAGAGATTTACAACACCTCCACAGGTTAATATTCGATAACCTTGTGATGGGTCAAAAATCATGCCCGCGTTTGATAATTCCTTTAGTTTCTGCGGCGAGGAATTCGTAATTTTGGCTTTTCATTTGCGCATCCTGCCTTTTCATAATTGTCCTTCTCTTTTGCGGTATAGAGGAAGGTCCTGCAATCTACACTTCCGTCTTTTCCATCAACTGCAGCGCGCTTCATGCTTGTCACCACGTATTTTAACGACAGGGACTAGTAGGCAGTCCATCGGAAGGCCATTTACCATTTGGTCTCATTAGAAAGGCCACTAATGAAACCATCAGGACACTACTGTGTTGTGTGTGACTGAACACAATAGTGCCCTGATAGCTAATAAATGTAACAACTAATCATCGAAGTTTCATACAAAACAATTCAATGCAAATCAAAGTTTCCAATGAATATCAAATTATTTATAACAAATCACTCATTGAGAAAACATACGACCGGTTTCTCTCTATATGGTTTTGCAAAAATAATTGATTTTTTCGTGAGATTTGATTTAAAATGAATTGTTTTCTCTAATGGAATTCCACCAAATGTCATTGTATCAGTTCAATTTTATCGAAATTTCACGTGAGAAAACGAATTCATTCGCTGTGTAAACCGAAAGAGGATATTTACTCCTTTATTTATCACTTAAAGTCATCACCAAATTAAAAATAATTTTAAATATGAATGTTTGTTTCAGAAATTGACCAAAAAGGGCGCGAGAAATAATTTTAGATTTTTAGAGGTTCAAAATATTGGGTGCGACTTAGAGTCGACTCCCTCTTAGACTCACGATCTAAAATTCTTTATCGGAAAGCAAGTGTATTCGGAAAGTAGTTTTAATATAGCTTCGTCTTGCGATACTGACTCTAGATAAAGTAATTAGCTTAAATGAACACTATTTTGTAGCCAAGAACCTTACAAAAAGAATGATGATTAAAATAGTGTTCTTTTGCAACTTAAGTAAATTTATAGACCTTATTTTATCGAAAACATTATTAAATATTCTGTGCGTTTTCCGTAAGTGCAGCTTCATTACTGATTATCTAACACGAACGATTTACTCCATACTTCACGTGGATATAATTTTAAAGTAGGTTGTATGAGAATCGCCGTCAAGGCTTCAAGAACACCAGATTTAATTATTTCTCTCTGTTTTTTTCGCTCCTTTTCCTGTAGGAGTGTTTTCCCACACCGTGGGTTTTTCTCTTAAGACTTTCAGCAGTGGAGTTTTTCCCCACGCACCAACCATTCTTCCTTTTTTAGTTTGTATTTTGCTGTAGCATATTTGACTTCCGAAGTTAGGTGTTGGACTTAACGTCGCCGAATAAAGAATATAATAACAATAATAATAGTAACAATAAATTTAGAAATATAAATATATCCCAACATGAACATCGACATCCTGTCAGGCTGAAAGCCTGTAGATAGGACGGAAATGAGAAATTACAATGATGAAATACCCATATAACTACAAATTAATGCAGCTCATTGCTCATAATACAAAAAAATAAGCTGGAACGATGGATTTCGCTGTAATTATCCATGTTGACTGCTTTCGGGGGCACAGCGTTGTTTGTTGAAGTACGACCGTCGTCCTTCGACAAACAACGCTGTGTGCCCGAAAGCAGTCAACAAAAAAATAAGCTGTACGTACATGTAAGTACATGTACAACCAAAGAATACAGTCAAAATGAAAGACAAGCAATACAATTTGAACCAAATTTTACAAAGTAACAAAAATTTTACCATCAATAACAGATANTCGTTTGAGCAATTAGGCAGTGAAAATTCGAGTGCGCCTCAACTTTTCCTGGTAATATGGTCCGTAACGCCATTTTTCCGGGTGGAAAAAAAAAGACGATCGTTTTGATTGAATGCGCCTCGGCCACTTCTCACGCGATCGAGCATTGATTTGCTCTAATATCGCGTGTCAATTGTATGTATCAGTTCTTTCATCGCTTCATGTTTTGAGATGGAAAAGGTCTTTGTAATGTTTCATTCTTCTCTTTATCCGTGCCAACGGTGCGCAGGCCGTTTCTCACGTGTTTCTGCCGCGCCTTTTTCCATGTGCAAGAAAATCTCATCCAATAGGCAGCCACGCGCCGTGGGTTTGCTGATCACGTCAATTACAGTCACGTAATATTGAGCGCCGATGCGTTGGGCGATATGACCCTCGCGCATGCCCGGGCTTTAGGAAACAAAAGGAGGAAATTAGGCGTTTGCTAGACTCGACTTCCGCGTCGCCAGCGAAAGACGTACATGCAAATCAAGCGGAAATTTCCCCTCGATAAGAAAAAATGTATCCGGAGCTTAGCTATAACCTTTCTGTCGTCTTATTCCGCTTTGATTTGATTATTAATATTTCACCGTTCCTCTATCGCTGTGGAGAACCCAGGTGGTGAGTTTTTACAATTACGCATAAAAATAAAGATTTTATCATAAAGACGCAGATGTTTGTCATAATCCATTAACCTCCTTTTAATGAAATACGCAATCAAATCGGTGCGTCATAAGCAGAGCCGCGCCGTCCTATGGGTGCAAGGGGCGCATCGCACCCGGGCAGCGGCATCTTGGGGGCGGCAACTGATGCATAGCCAACCATTATTATTATTACAACAACATTAATTGTTGCTTTTTGTGTGATACACACAAAATCTAGGAAAGATTATGATGTGAAATTACCGATTGGCAAATATATAGAGTAAAAACTTAGTGATAATTCAAGACGAGAAGGGAATATTTGTTCAGTGTATTTAATGGATGTTATTTATGTTGCAATACAATTTTTATTAGCAACTTTCATATTTAGTGGCGAAAAACAGATTTTATACAAATCATATCATTTTAAGCTATGCGCATTTCGATGATAATGTTACTCGAAAGTAATGTGGGCAATTAGGAATTTACTATTTCGTATACAGACTTCTTACTACGTCACCATACAGGATATGAATAATTAATTACTGATCACTGATTACTGGTCACTGATGTTTCGTGACCATTGCGAATTGGGGAAAAATTCATAAAACAACGTTTGTTCCTCTTTCAAAACAAATTTTACCCGCAAATCAAGACATTTATGGTTTTGGTGTATAATTCTTAGGGGCGGCAAATTAGTTTGCACCCGGGCGGCAGATATGCTAGGTATGGCTCTGGTAGAAGTATTGTTTAAAGTGCTTCGACAGCTAAGGTGATTTCGCACGTAGGCCCCCACCGGGAATCGAACCCGGGACCGCTTCCATTGAAGTCGAACGCGATGCCCACTTGGCTAACCGGGAACTCATTCTTCAAATATATTGCGGTAAAGAAGAATACTAGTGCCATATTCCGTATAACTCAATACTGACGATGTCGAAAGATAAATTGTTATTACATTATGTTAGAAACAGCACTGCTCAAGTTTCCATATACTCAATTCTTTCACATCTTTAAGCTTGTACATACTATCAGTTGGTTTGCAGTGGTTTTTCACACTCCCCTTCTTCGCGGGTATTTTCCTGCTGTGGATACGAGTAACTTTTTCTGAGATATTACTTAGGTTTTCTACTTCCACAAATCCGTCGGAAGTTTTCATTCCTATTTATATTTACAAATTAATTCTCTGAAAGCTCATTAGTCTCAATCTCGCCCCAATGAAGACCTTATTAATGAAATGATCGAGCCATTCAGGCACACCTGGGATGGGTGGTACATCAGGTGTTCCGCAGCTGATTAACTCAGGTTGATAACCTTTAAATTTGGATGGCATTAACGTTGAAGCAAATACATAGGCGTGAGAATAATGGAATTAGGCACTGTTACGAAATAAGTCATCCGGTTACTCTCACCGCATCGAGGAAATCGCGGCATCCTGTTTATCCTAGGCCTTCGAAAACAACCCGTGGCTTCGCTCGAATTGTGTAACCGCCATGTAATACCCGATTTATCAAGTTTTCCTTAAAATTGTTATTCCAATTGCATTGTTTTCGATGGCATTTCCTGCTGTTTCCAACCCGGTGAGTGTCATAATAGGAAAATTACCTTTGAATTGCGAATAATATTGTGATATCAAGGATTGCAAAGCACGCTTTGAAATTTGAGACGCACGCTTTTGTAAAAGTTGCGTTTTATTGGTAAATTTTAAGGAATTATCTTCATCGATATAAAAAATGAGAGCAGATATAATGGCTGCAATTTATGCCGCGAGAAAACTAGACGTCTTCGAGAATATTTCAATCCACGTTCAAATAAGTTTGTAGAAAAGATAAATAAATGTCTCATTCAAAACAGGAAGTTAAGAAATTTTTCGATTTAGGTACCAAACGATTTTAGTTTCGTTTTCAGTTCGTGGTTAAGTAACTTTTGTTTATTAACTACTGTTTGTACCAATTTTATGTTGGGATTAACTGGCAAAACAAGAATGTGAATTGCTATTTATAACAAATCAGCGTTCAAAGCTTATTGAAGTAAAGCAAAAAGACATCTTTCTGCGGAAGACGAAAATTACTGTACCTGAGGTATATTTGTGGTACCCGAATGGTGATCTTGAATCTAATGATCTTGAAAAGCTCAAGGTGTTGGATCCTTTGAAAAGGCATTCTTGTCTATTCCGTTCATCCCCGGAAGTATGACTAGAAAATTAAGAAACAACTTTAATTTAACACGTTCATTATTGGTTTGGGGATTGTTGACTGTAGCAAACGGTCACATTTTGCGTCGTGTTAGCGTTAATTGTTAAAAGCACATTTTTCTTTCTATATCAGCTGTAAAACTGTGGATTTTGATTGATTGTTGATTGTCTATTTTGATTTTTTTGTTGATAATAAGTAGTTACGATCTGTTGAGTCTTTTCAAGGCTTTACGATGATTTAATAACGAATGACAACTATTTTTTTATTTAAGCATACTACCACCTTAGCAGAACAAGTCAATTGCACAATTCTGAAAAATATGATACTTTTCATGGGTCATGATCACGTGTCACAAGTGGTGAAAAGAGTAGGCGATTTAAAACCTCTTTCATGGCCAAGGTCTAATAGAACGGCTTTGTTAAGTACAAATTAAAATCATAAAAATCTTATTTTCTGCGCCACTTTTATCTTCTCTTGCCTTCCGAAGAACTACAGAGCTGCGTTATACAATTTCAAATCCCTCTCGTGGATATCAGAGTCTCACGATTTCTATTTTGGTTTCATCAACAATACGTCACATTTAGAGCTAAGGAGGAGCTTCGAAACTTGTCCCACAATAATTTCTTAAAGATTTTCTATAGCATTATTTTTAAAAATATTTCTCCGGAAATATTACTTACAATTTCCCCATTTCTGTTGAAAGATACGATATTACAGGAGAATGCATTGGGATATCCTTGTTTTTTTCGCATTTTCTCTTATAATGTTCGATATTGTGAACTGGAACTTCAGTTTTCCCTTGAAAGTCGTATTTTAAAGAGCTGATTTCGTAAAAGAGGCGACAGAAAATAAATGTAACTTAGCCACTCAAAATCACAGCTAATCCCGAACATGAATAACAATGAAATAAAGAGTACATTGTCAGCCGCCAGTAGCGAATGAGCCAATTAGAAGTAAAAATTTAGAATACTTAAGTATTAGCGATTAGAAAGGATATCCTTGGACTTGAAATTGTGTCTGCAATGACAAGGTGAAGAGAGATGACAGATAAGAGAGGGAAGGGGTACGTGAGGAAGAAGAATGGTTTTTGTAGTTCATTGTGGATTCTGAGGATGATAACTTCACCGCTACTGATGATTCATCAACTGTCGTGCCCTTATAATGCTCATCATATTGTTGTTAAATATTTAAATGACCCGAGAAGCAAATACAAACCTAAGTGCAAGAATGAGCATTTTGTTACTGGGAGCTTGCTTACTATTGATTCAGATTAAATTCCTAATCGACAATAAACACAAAACGGATTTTTTTCTTTTAATATTGTAAATCTGGATCAATGCTTATATGTTCTTTCTTTCTCGCGGTATTAATGAGACATCCCTCATCCATTACCATTGTGAGATGAATAAAATCGAAAAACTGGCTATATTTCGCCATTACCTTTGCATTATTTTTGTTTACAATTTTCATTTGTGTTGCTACGCTGCGCTGGATTTTATGGATTCAAAATTTAATCGGCTAAACGTGCACCCAAATCCTCTAACTCTTATATTTTACTATTTTGGACAACCTGCTATGAATTTTGGAGGTAATATTTTAATAATTTAATATTTTAAATATCGACGCATCCGCAGACGTGGATGTTTCTTTTTTTATTAGTCATCCATTGTAAATGTATCTTTTGAAAAGACGAAAGATGTTCGATCGAGAATCTATCGAGTGCCGAAGTAGGCACACATCAGCAACACCACCGATGAATCCCTGGAAAAGATGAAAAAATGTATATAAATGAAAACGATTGAAGATGTCTCTGCCTTAAGGAGAACACCAAATTGCAGCAAATATTATGAGATCTCATTATAGATCTCATTCTTCTGTTGACTCTATTAAGCCACCGCAGTGCTGCGGTGGGGGGACTTCCTTCCTCCACACATCCGCTCTCCTACCTAATGGGCAACTGTCTCGGAATCCTTCTAGTCCTCTTCCAGAAGCGCTTCAGGAAGGTCGGAAAAATGGCTCAGCCCTCCATCCAACAGCAAATCCTATACCTTCTGGAAAGGCCCAAGGAGCCTTACTTCGTCCCCAAGGGCGATGTGGGGGCTGTCTTCACGCCTCTCAGCAACGACTTTCTGGTAAGCTCTGCCCCTGATTTTTTAGCCTGGAATTCTCTTTAACGGTTACGAGAACTTAACTCTCCTTTATATTAAACTTTTGGGAATAGAAGCTTTGAGGTGTGTTTGGAATAAACTGAGGAATGCGTGAGTTAGGTCGAGGGGCATATTTTTGTGTGTGTTCATTTCATTTTTCTCTCATGGGAATGATTTATCTTCGATTTACTAGTATTTACTTCATTTTTTTAGTAGGTTATTCGTTATAGAGTGTAATTATGTTCCATGAAGCATCGGTGGAGTGGAGTGGAGAATTTCAACTAAATCTTCATATCCAAGCGCTAACATCAGTTTTCGCAGACAAGTTACATACAAACTATTCCACTCTTTAATCCGCCTATTCCAGGGGTGTCAAACCTTTTGGTGCCGTAGGGCCGCATTACAAATTTTCTCAGGAGCGCGGGCAAGCAAGGGACCCTTGATTTAGCTAACCCTTGTATTACCGAAACTAAAGGGGGAAAAAACTTTGGAATTCTTCTACAGTTTGTCAGTTAATTTGTCAATGTGATTTATAGAGACTTGTGATTAACATTATTCCTTAATATTAAAATCTGCAGGCACCTGGTTGAATTAGATGCTTGGTGCCCTTTTAAAAAGATGCACTTATTATAAAGAGGATTACTGGCTCGAAACAAGAAAGCAACTGATGATGATTTCTAGCTTACAGTCTGTGATGACTGATTTAGCAGGGCAGGTAACTTAATCCGCAAAATGATTTAAACTCTGTGACAGGCAATGTAAATATCAAGCCGGATTGTGCCGGCCGAAGGTTCATTTTTAAAAGATAATAATTAGTAGAAATGGTCTCCCCTTTCCCCTCTGTAATATGTATCGAGAGATAGCAGGGGATTTATACAAAGAATTGCTAACAACAGAAAGTCTTAGAGATAGGAGAGAATGAAATTTAGGGAGAGGATGAAAGCCTTTTGAGACGTGCTTATAGGTGCTAAAGATTATTGCCTCCCAGGGGATAAAAACAATTTCATGAAAGTAAATTCAACTCCACACTCGGTCAAATAACCCTGAAATGCTTCTAAATGCCGAGTGCCTGAGTACTACTTGCCCATGGATTCCCTATCTATAATTTTGCAACGTTCGTTTATTTACCGGATACGCGACGCGGGCCGCACGAATGGGCTTTGAGGGCCGCGGGTTGGACACGTCTGGTCTATTCGTTCATAAATAGAGGGTTTATAGAGTGGAACAGTTTGCCTGAAGAGGTCTCCATACCTTTACCCAAGAATAAAAAGGAGCAGAGAAAAAGATGCAGATTTTGTTGAGATATAGAAATGCAAATTGTGTAAATGTGTCATTTAAATTCATATGCGATGTAATGTAAAGGGTATAACATTTAGTAGCGATTATCATTTGAATTGTTTTTATTTTTAAATAAGTGCGTGTTATGTGATTAACTTGCCACCAGACTTATGTCAAACCGCAAATTTGTAAATAAATAAATAAACGTTAAGTGGAGGAATTAAGTAATCGAAAAAAAAATAAGCGGACATTCTTTTTGGAAGGTAAGGTTTAAGAACCGTAAGAGTTAAGTATTCGATTTCTTTCTAATGCCCGCACGTTCATGATTCGTGCTCTCATTCAAGACATTTCTCGATCATTGAATACCAGTAAGAAAAGGAGAAGGTTGGAACACGGCTGTATATGAATTATAGGTTTAAAAACACTCCGTAAGCCGCTTTTCGGCAAGCGGAACTCGCGCTCAGAGACAAACGGGAAGCTCCGGATTACCGATTTCTAAATCGGTAAATCACACAAGCCGATGTATGTATCCAGTGCCGCGCCGTTCTATGGGTGCAAGGGGTGCATCGCACCCAGGCGGCGGCATCTAAAGGGCGGCAACAGAAGAGTAGCAAACCATTATTATTTTTACAACAACATTATTTGCTCTTTTCTTTGTGGTAGACTCGACCAATCTAAGAAAGATTATAGTTTAAAATTAAAGGTTGGCAAAAATGTAAAGGAAAGAATTACGGATAACTCAAGACGAGAAAGGAATATTTGTGCGATAGATTTAATCAAAGAATTCAAATCAATAAAACATTTTGCGGCACAAAGAATGAATCNTAGATTTAATCAAAGAATTCAAATCAATAAAACATTTTACGGCATAAAGAATAAATCCTCTTCAGATTTTAGAATATATATTTTTTAGAGATTTGATCGGAGTCTTTCCTAATTTGCAAATAGCTATGCGTGACACTTCCGGAGAATATTGCTGCTAAGATAATGATAATCAAAATTGATGTGAAATATAGACTTAAAAGGAACATACATAATGTCAGCATTCGGAATATGCATGATTAATTGTTACTGGTGTTTTGTGACCAATGTAAGCTTGGAACAAATTCATAAAACAATGGTTTTTCAAAGTCTTACAAAAAAAATTTTACTTGCTAATCAGGAAATGCATAGTTTGGTATTTTATTTTAAGGAGCGGCAATTTATGTTCAGGGCGCGGCTCTGTATGTATTCATGCCAAAGTTTGTTCGTTAGAAATTCGCCACGTGAATGGAACGTACCGACAGGATAATTTAGCGATTTTTGATGCATTTGGTTAAATTATTCGTAGCAGGGGTGTAGCCAGGATTTGTTTCTAGGGGGTTGGGGGCTCTGATGCATGGAGTAAACGCAAAATTGACTACATTACAGGGGAAGGCAAACTTCTTCCCTAAACATATTAGTGAATCAGATTTATATTTACATATATTCCTTGTTAGTCACCAGTGACGTGAGTAACTGTAAACATTGCTCAGTTAGAATTTACCTCCCATAACCTCGATTTTTCAAAACCCATTTTGGCTATGGGGGTTTTAACACCCACCACCTCCCCTGGCTACGCCACTGTTTCTAGGCAACACAAAGTTTACAGCATCAAAACCCTTATCCCTTACATTCGGTGGAGCGGTACCTGGTAAATAATTCTCCAATAAATCGAAACACAGAGTACATACCTTGGAAAGTAAAACGAAAAGTAGTTGATGCATGACTAAAGCGCAGTAATGTGTCTTAGAGAAGGACAATTGCTGAGCTGAATCATTCAACCATGGCTGCGCGCAAGAAATGAATTATAGTATGAGATGGAACTTATTCTCAAGGCTCTTCTATTTCTTCATTTCCCTCGCTTTTTTCTCCCATTAAAATGATTAAAACTGGAAAATCCACGATTGGTTGGTTTTCTACATAATTAGCTTCAACGCGTTACAACGTTGCTACCTTTTTTATACTTTCGTAAGAAAAGAACTTGGTAGGAAGCTATGAAATACGCTTGTCCGTTGTCATAATGATATCACTGTTTGACCCCACGCTTTCATTTCATTCGTTTCCTTGCTCAAACATTTCTTTATCTCTTTCACGCTTCGTATAAGTGCCTATTTTTTCGCACTGTATTCTTTTGGGAAATTATTTAGTTTTTTATTTTAGTTTGTCTTCAAAAACTCATAAGTTTCTAGATGAGGTCATTCTTTACTATGCTTTTTTCGGCAGTGATACCTTTTACCCTGGACATTTATTTCCTTTATACGTGGGTAACAATAAAATATGATACAATTTTATATGATATATTACTTATAACATAGTGGTTAACCTTGGTTAACGACGGCTTTAGCTAACGACGTACTTGGTTAATGACGAGAGACTGTCATCAAAAAATGTCTCGGATAACGACGCAGTGTTAGGTTAATGACGACTTCTGGTGAAGATTGCCAATTAAAAACTTCTTTTATAACTATTCATTTTATCAATGATAATTTTTCGTTGCAAATATAATTGAATAAATCATATATACCATATTTTAATGAAATTTAAATGAGTTTTATCTGCATATTTGACATGTAGTGTGGTTGTGGAAAATCGCGCCTTGGATAACGAC
>KZ308437.1:84805-117713 GCA_000376725.2 Ladona fulva
TATATATATGATTATAATTTATGTTAAATAGTTATTAAAATACTTTGCATATAGGAATACAAATTTCTATTATATGAATATTACTTACAATATTACACTTATTTCAACACCTGCCCATAGACACACAATGCCTCTGAACCTCTCCAAAATGCTTCATCTGCCAGTCAGCAGTTATGCTCCATACCACATTTATTGCACTGACTTTGGACAGTTTCCTGCCATAAAAGTATCTGTTATTCAAAACTATTTGAGCTTTAATTCAGTGTTTTTGGTCGATGATTCATTAAAGCTTGGAAGAGAATGTGATTTTGAAATTCTGTTTCATTTTGTGTAGTAAATTTAACATTTATCTATAGTGGTCAGAAAGAAAATTTAGTTCATTAAGTTTCCCAAGAAGAACTTTTTCCTTGTTTCATAGAGATTGAATCTTGATTATTGTCAGTATTTGGAATGAAAATCTCCTTGAGGTGCTAACGTTTCTAATCTCTTCCTCAAATTAACACTTTCAGTGAAACATTTTTGCTTTCATCTCTTCCTTCAACTAAGGCGAGGAAAACTAAATATTCTTAAAAGAATGACCGAATCAAAATTTTCTTCTTTCAATAGTGAAGAGCAATCCAAAAGTGAGCACCATCGAGAGACCATCCTCTAAATCTACCATCACAATTCCTTGGGAAAGAACTTTCCGAGATCTAGAAACCAATACTCCAAGTGCCGCCCCTGAAGGCCAAGCCTCCAGTTACTGTGGCTGTGGATGGCCAGAGCACATGCTCATTCCAAAGGGAGATGCAGGAGGATTCCCTTGTGAACTCTTTGCTATGATTTCCAACTCAAAGGATGATTTGGTATGAAACTTATTACTAGAATTCAACCTCAGTACCAATCGATTTATTTTCATATTATAACTGCAGAGTGTTCTCTATTAAGAAATTTTCATTTTAATAATTACTCTTTTTAGAATTATGATGATTTCAGTTGATTACTTCCCTATTTTTTTTATATCTAAATGTAGCTTTCTTATCCAGGCTAACAAATGGCTAAAGGATATTCCTGTTCGACAGTTAAGATTCCAGTAACAAGAATATTTAATTCCATACAACCAACCCATATAACAATAAATGATATTCTAAATCACATTTATTTCTTGTTACTTATATCTTCAATGTTGAAAGAAGCATTTGATCTTCAAATATGATACTTATATTAATCTCAAACGTTTTTCTTTTATCTATTATTACTGATAATTATACCTAGAAATGACCGTTTGCTTTAAGTACAGGTGGATTGCAAGATGATATTGAAATCATTCTGTCATTGTAGATGACATAATAAATTAGCAACATGTGAAGTCTTCACTGATATCTAAATGTTTGAACTGATATAATCATTCATCAGGAGGGATATGTATTATGAGAAATTCAATCACGATATTGAAATCCTAGAGTTGAGACTTTGATTTTAGTAGTTGTATTTGCCGATAATAGAATGAACCATAACTTAAAACTGAAATGTAGATCTCACTTTGAATGGATAAACAGTTTAAGAAATGAAGAACTTTCCATAGTTCTAAATGAGAATGTAAACAAAGTTGGTTTATTTCTTGAATGGAATTATAGCAGGTAGAAATAGTGAAACTAATATTTATTTTATTGCATTCATAAATTTAATCCAACTAATCATAATTGTTGTCAGGTTGACCAACCAAACTGCAAAGATTGCACTCTTGATGCATCAAGTTACTGTGGATTGCGTGACAAGAAATTCCCTGATAAAAGGCCAATGGGATATCCATTTGACAGAATGCCTCGTACTGGAGTGGACACTTTGAGGCAATTCTTGACTCCAAACATGGCTGTGACAGATGTCAAGATTTTCCATGAAGATCGTACTGTTCCTCCACCAAAAACAACAGCTCCTAAGTAATTTTTATAAAAGCCACAGAAGTCCCAGGTGAGTTTGGCACAAACTGATGGAGTATTCAAAATGTTCTTCTTTCCTAAATATAGCCTAGTGTTGACATGACACACTAATATAAGAATTGAGAGATTTTTCATCCAAGATATGGGCAGAGTAATAGAAAAGCAAGAATTGATGATAGGATTATCTCATACAAATATATTTTAGGGGGAAATTTAAGTTAAAGTATGATGGGAAATGTAAAAAATAAAAAAATATCTATCTTATTTTAGACGATAATGAGTCAAATTCTGTTAACATTAATGCTCACCATCAGGAGTTTAGCTATTCAGGCATATGTTTTAATCAAACATAACTCTTGAAGACAGCAGGCTCCTCTAAAAATGCTTTGGAATATTAAACAAACCAAGCAATAATAATTGTATTATTATTTAAAAAATTAAGATAATAGGATGTTTTATTATTCTACATCTCAACTATAAATGTAGAATTTTTGAGACAACTTACAGCAACTATCTTATTCACTGCATGATTTTGTTTCATGATATTAAAGAGCCATGGTTAACAATTTCCTTATTTTCAGATGAAGAGAGAACACAATTTATGCAACAACCATATCTAAAAAAAAAATGGATGTTATCCATTTCTCATTTACCCCAACTTTATATTTTAGTAAAGCTTAGTCAGAGAATAAATAAATTTATGTTTCGTGATTATTTGCTCTAGAAAAATTGAGGAAAGTTATGGTCCTTCCAGTTTAAAGGTACCCATCCTTTTCCCTGTTTTTGATTAGGATAAGTCTACTTCATGCACTCCAACTTTCCACAAACTCAGAAACAGGGTGTGCTCACCTCATGCACCCTTTACATTCTTCAATTACTACTTTTTGTGCAATTAGGCACATTCTTTGCTCATGAATTAAATCTAGCTATAGAACTTTAAATAATGATAAATTTTCACTCTAATTTTTAAGTGGAAGCTGGATTAAGGATCCTTTTTATAGATTAAAAGGGGCCATAAGACTTGCAAAGAATAGAATTTCATTGTAGGTTAACTTATGAAACTATTTATGAATTTTGGAAGGTATGTTGTACTAAAAAGGTATACTTAAGTATGACAGGTTCTCATGCTACTCTAAATGCAGATTTCTGACAGGGAATCAAGTTCGGAGTGTCACATGAAAGCTTATCGAGTCTTTGAGTTATCACTTTCTCTATAATTTTTCTGTTCCCAATAGTATTTTTGCAGTGTCCCAAAGATAGCTGAGCAGATCATGTTTCCTTACAGTAGAATTGGTAGGAAATTCATTTTAACCTAAAAACTCCAGTGGGCTAGCTGATCATGTGTCACTCACAGTAAACGCTGCTTTGCTAGGCATTGGCAATACATATATTGATAATTTCATTTAATATTATTCCTGTAATCACCAAGTTTATTTTGTCAAAATGGTCTGTGTGTGAAAATAATGTATTTTCAATATCATTTACAGATGCCAGTTCAGAAGTATTGACATCCTGATTACGACAGGTATAGTTGACAATGACTTTGAGTAAAACGTATTGCACCCTTGAAGAATAGTTTGACAACAAATCTCTATGAATAAGCCTTTCTAGAGGAGCCATAACTTGGCTTTTCACAATATATTGGCTTGTTTAATTGATATAAAAAAAAAAAAAAAAAATAAATATGAAATTAACTCTTCAGTTGGTTTGAATTATTTACCCCAAATTATTGCTTTTCTATACTAAACAAACGTTGACATCTAAATAAGAAATATCAAATAAAAATTGGAAGGGAAGAAGTCTTAAGTGACTTGGAATAAAACCTCAATTTTCCACATGTAGGGTAGAATATAAACTATATAGCTACTGTGAGAGGGCAAGTATGATCTCTACTCAATTTAGAAATGTTTCTTTATAATCGTTTATTTAATTTTAAAAGTCAGTTACATGAGCAGCTAAGGTAGTAAAAAAGTAAACGATAATTTCGCTCAAAAAAATATTTCCTGTTAAAATAACTTTTAATGTAGGGTTTTCTATAAACTGAGCCATTTACAGATATTTATATTATAGAATAAGAGGAAAATTGAGGTAAGATGTTTTTGTGTCTCAATTGATGATTCGGTGATGAAATGCAGCTTATTTTTTTTATTCACTTACACTTAGCAGCACTTGCTCCTTAATTTTAGTCCTGATCTTGCTACAAAGATTTCAACATGAACAAGCAATCTACAAATGAGTCACCTTTCAGTAAATATATTAATTTAAATTGAAAACAAAAAAATCAAGCCTTCTCCTGATGTGTTTCAATGGTGTACAATTCTCTTAGCAAAAGTAAAAACAAGTTTCCTTTGTCACATGTCTAAGTCATTTAACACTTTCTTCTAAGTTTGCACCTAAAAATACAGGTTTAAATGGATCACAAGGTTAAATAGAAGAGTGAAAGCTTAAAATAAGGTTGGATTCAAGGAAAAGGGTTTTAGGTACTTGGCACAATAAGGCGTGCACCTAGGAAAATTCCCAAGGAGAAACGGACATGAAAAAAAAACGACATGGAGAAATGTTCTGATGGAATAGCTCATTGGATAGAGCAACCGACCGGCAATTGGGAGACCAGAGTTCGTGTCCCGGCTCCATCAGACTTTTTTCATGTCCGTTTCTCCTTGGGAAGGTTTGATTCCATTTCAAATCTTCTGCTATATGGAGGAATTCTTCATTTCTGAGTCAAGGAAGACCTAAGATTAAGATGATGCAGAAGTCTGAAATTTCTTAAGGAGAAATTGGGTGCTAAAAGATGAAAGGAAATCTATAACATAAACATTTCACACTGAAAAGGGTGAATCTACAATACATCTCTTAAAGTAAATGACTTGCAACTGAATGAAAATTTCACTGAGCAGATCTTACTGGTAGCTATATTTATTTCCTGGCAACAAATATTATGATTGGAGGTTTTTCATACTTGTAGCAACAAAAACAGGATGATAGCTTGAAATTATTAGAAAATTAATGAATTAAAAACAGTATAGGTCTTCTCTCGATAGCCAATTACTGTGAACTTAAATAGTAACATAATATAATATAATGCAAAATCATAGCCAAATTCACTGTATAAATCACTGATTTTATTCTAAATAATAGGCAATTATATTGTTGTAGCTGGTATAGATCAACTTCATCTTTGATGACTCTAGGGCACGATTACAGATTTTTTTATTTGGTCATGTATCCAGCATATCAGATGAGCTGCAGGGCACAGTTTGGAAAGAACTTCATATGTCATGAAACTCAAGTCAGAAGATTTAGACCTGGTATTATAATGTAGAGTTAGAAGAGATTTAACTTATCTTCACTTTAGGGTCTGGTATTACAATGGTTTCTTGTTAAAGTGAAGATTATAGTTAATCTCATGTTTAAACATGGATCTACCTCCATTTTGGCTTTACATTACAATATAAGGCCTCAGACAACTTCCTTGGAGTTCCTCAAATGCATTATGTCCTGGAAAAGCCAACAGTGAGGTTGTTTTCATTTCCTTGGGCTTACTTAATTTAATGATAAAGCTCTCTTAATAGCAAAACATTCCCTATCATCATCAATATCCCAGTAGAAAAGCTTTGTCAAGATGGAAATAGGAAGCAAAGGAAATGATTGGTGAGCAGCCCTGATCAGTCATTCACTAAGGAGGATTCCTTCAATTCCAAAAAGGCTCCCTAATGAAGTTTCTGCAGCAGTAATTCTGACTTGCATTTTAAGAGAGTGACAATATAACTGAGGACTGATAAGAAGACTTTCACAACTATGAAAGAATATGGTAGCTAGAATTTTACAAATGTCATGAAATTTTAATGCCTAAAACATAATAAAACTACAAATCATGATAAAGTTTGGATTGAATATGAGGTAAGAAAGATACCTTATAACAATAGATTAAGATATCTTGGAGTAATATTCATGAATAATTTAACATTAGATGCCCAAATTTGAAATGTAGGCAGAGGATTCAGAAATTTGGCTCTGCTGAGCAAATTGTCAGTAGTGGCAAAGAGTAATCTTATTACTCTTACTTAGTTTTAAATTATGGTAGTTATCTGTAGCAAAGAAAATGTCTATGAGTTAATTAGCACCACTTACACCCCATCAAGTATGTATGCTATGGTGATACATGATGCATGGAATTATGCAGAAAAATGTTTTATTTGTGGATTAGAAAAAGGCATAGTGCAAGGTAGTACATTCTGTTAAGGATTGTTACAACAAATTGGTAATCCTTGCAAAGATGCTTCATGATATCAGATGGGAATCGTAAGAGGTCAATTTTCATTGAATTTACTTATCAACTTCAGGGACAGTGCAGTTTTGGAAAATACAGTGAAAACTGTGCACCCACCAATTGGAAACAACAGTCATCAGCCAATGAGAAACAGCAAGAAAAATCAGAGAAATAAATGTAATGCGTTGTTGCTTCAAAGACTCATTTTTCTGCTAATGATGTGAGACAGTAACCGACAAGCAAATAAACTATAGTCCAAGCACCCTAGCAACAAGCAAAATGGTGTCTCAAATAATAAAACAAGCTGAAAGTATTGTGAGTCAGGCAGAAACTAGTCACAAGCTGATGAAGAAGTGTCTTAGACCCTTAATGGAAATAGATTAGTGTGATATTAGCAAGGACCACTATCAATAAAAATTCCACTTTAAGAATACATATAAAGAGAGATCTTTAAGTTATGATAGAATGACTTTTAGATAATAAGGCCTTGCAAATTAAATACTGAGAAAAAATTATAATTCAAGGGTTCCAAAGAACTCTTTTAAGTTGAAGATAGTCTTCTCGGGCTGATAACTGGGTGGCTTCACCAAGAAGCCACCCGGTTATCAGCCCGAGCAGACTATCTTCAACATACATTCCACCGGGAAAGCGACAAGACTCAACTCTTTTAAGTTTTATACTTATATTTAAAATATTCCACTGTCCCCTTGTGACATAATGTTTTATTTCTTACAGTAAACATAAAGCCAGGAAATTTATAAAATTTTGAATGAAGGAACAAGAGTTTTTGATGAAAACAAAGTACAAATGAGGTTGGGGATTTAGGATTTTCTGCTTAATTTTCATAATTTACACATCCAATCTCCCTACAATGTATTTTGATGCCCTTTCCCAACATTCAGTGATTTCATCAGACATAAGAAACCATGTATGATTCTGCTAAATGCTTTCAATAAATATATAAGCTACTTTTTCCTCAGAATTTGTCTTTTCGCAGAAAGACACTGAAGTCACTAAATATTGGAAATACAAAGCACATTAAATTTCCACATCAGAGAGACTGATAAATGCATCAATATTATTGTCACCATCAATTCCAGACAACCTAAAAACAGTTCCTTGAATTCCATGATAATGATAAATGCAAATACTTTAACGGTTCTTATCAGGTGTAATATATACACTCTAACACACAACAAATGTGCTTGGTTTCCTTAAATATTAGCAAATTTACAAAAGCATGAGTACAAAGTTTGAACTATTCATAAAAATAGTAATTTTGAAGGTAAAATTTTAGCCAAAGATTAAACTTAACAGTTATTTTTTCTTACCATTTCACTTTATACAAAAAATATCTACTTTGGTCAAATACATCAGTTTCATTTTGTACCAATATTGAAAGCAATCACTTAAATAAACAAGGTTTAGAGTTCCTACACAAGTAATGAATCCATTATTTACAGAAAATGTGAAAATATGTACAAAAACTCTGTGGTTAATTTTAACAACATTAACAGTGTATTTTAATAACATGGGTGTTCACATAATGTGTCTATTACATGAATGGGAAGATTTAAAATGACTTTGGAGATAACATAAAATACGAAACTGTTCGGCTTATTCCATGGCATTGCCATGATGCATTCAAGAAGTTCTAGGTATAGGAGTGACAACCTTGGAAATGGGCTGTGTCCGTGAGGATTTATTACTTCTTATAGCTTGACTCGAGAAGTCGTTCTGAAGTTTTGGTTTGTGAATTCTTTCATTTGGCAGTAAAGGTGCACCATCTTCAGCAAGCTGAAGCAATATGCGAGCAATGTTTTTAGCATCATCGAGTCCACAATGTGGTCGTCCTTCAAATTTCAGGTCTAGGCTTTCCAGCATTAACTTCAAGCATACCTGTGGAAATAATTAAAATTAGAACAACAAGAATTAGTAACCAAGAGTTTATTACATATAATCATCATTAGCTATTTTCAATGTGACATCAATGTACGCACGCCTCCTCTAGTGTATTCCAATTCTCCCTATTTTGATATTTTTGTTGCCATGTTACCCTTAAATACTTGATGATCTCTCAGTTTCATATGTTTTTTGGTCTTCTTCTTGAACTCTACATATCTCTTGGTGTCCAGTTGAGAACTGTAGATGTCCAGTGGTTGTCATTTCCTCTTGCAACATGGCCTGCCCACATCCAAAACAGAGATCTTACATTACCTATGATGTATGTCACTCCTGTCATCATCCTCACCCAGGTGTTGTGTTTTCTGGTTCTTCTAGTGATTCCGCATACACTGTTCCATACTTCTTTGCGTAGTCTGAAGTTGCTGGGTTGTTGCTGCATTTAGTACCCAAGTTTCACTTCCATAGGTCAAGACTGGTAAAATGCATAGGTTGAAGACCTTCTTCTTCAAGACCATAAGCATTTTTGACTTAAGAATATACTAGTTCCTCCCAAAGGAGCTACATCCAAGTTTAATTCTTCTGTTTACTTAATTAATCCTGTTATTACTAGCTGTCCTATGTATGTATTCAGAGCAGACATTCCCCGGCATTTCATCCAGTTCAATTGGCTCTTGATCTGCAAAAGAATTACACATTACCTTTGTTTTCGTTAGGTTCATCTTGAGTCCTATCTTTCTTCCTGCTGAGTTTAATTCTTGAAGATATATCTTCTGCATTGGATGCAAAGAGTACTGTAACATCTGCAAAATGCAGGTGACATGTACTCCCCATTTATCCTTAGACCCCTTGTCTATCAGTCTAGGATTTGAAAACTTCTTCCAGAACTGCTGTGAATAAGATAGGTAATAAGAAATTCCTAACGTTATCCTTAATTTCCCTTCTGATGGATGTGCAAAGCTCTGCTTATTTGATGTAATTCCTTGGTGTGCTTGTATTCTTTAATTCTTTTCATTGTTTCAGCATTTGCTGAGTTTTCTCTCTGAACTTCGGTTTTCTTTGAGTGCTTGCTACTTCAGCTGTTCTCATCAAGACTTCTATAACTTTTGCTCAATTCTTTTTCTTTTAGCGCAGCAAACCAATTTCTTAGTTCCAGTTGGAATTCTTCCTGATTTTCTTCCAATTTTTAATACTTTCATCATGTTTCCAACATTTGATCAGCTTCTTTTGTACCAATCTGAAGTTAATCTTCATTCTACATCTCAAAATTCTGCAGTCACTTCCGGTGTTGAAGTTGTTCAACTCCATAGTTATTGACTGAGTAGAATTTCTCTCTTACCAACAGGTAATCTATTTAATATTTTACTCCATAGAAACCTCTCTATGTCCACTTCCTTGTAGGATTTTTCCTGAAGTATGTGTTTATGGTGTACATTCTGCAAACTCTACGTCTTCCATCCTTTGTGCCCCTGTAATAGAATAAATGTCCATCCTTGAGTGTTATGAGGTCTTCTGATTTTTTTCTAAGCTGAGGCCTATGACATCCAACTTTATCTACTCTGCTTCATTCAGTAGCTCCAAGAGTTGATCTTTGCTCTTCAAGCTGCGACAGTTGTAGGTTGCAAAGTGTATGGTAATATCTCTATTCTTAATGGACCCCTGTGATGCCACCACTTCCCAGACATCTGAATGGGTAGTGCTTTTACGTATAGATAAATTTCCGTTACAGAAGCTCATCATGATAATTTGTATTTGAGATTGGGAGATAAAGGACAATAATTCACCAGGCTGTCTTACTGTTGTTAGTGAATGCCACTCTCACTATTTGGCCGGGGATACTGTTGAAGCCTTCTTAGCATGGTTGAACTTGAACTATACATCACCTCCAACCTCCGGTTACACCCCTCCGCCCCAATGATGCAATGAACTGAGGCAGTATGAGGAGGGGTTATTACAAATATTTATATTGTAAAAGCTTTGTTTATTTATCAAAATTCTTGGAATTCTGAGTAACAAACAATATTGACCTAAATAAGAATCTTTATACAACTTCCATTCTTTTGGTGGTTTTCTTGATTTCACCCAACTATTATTTCTTATTTAATTTTCCAAATGAAAACTCTGCAAGCAATCAAAGTGAGCTTTACAGGCATCTCTTATGGAAACAGTTTTAAACATCTGGAGTCTAACTGGAGACAGTTAGGTGAATAAAAAGTAACCTATTATCATTCCAAGGAAAACGTTTAACAATCTTCTATGTTTGAAAGTTGGGGGCATCTGGTTCTCAAGCTTCAGGTGATAATACATACATTTGCACATACAAACTGTTTACTTTATATATGAGTAAAAGTGGCTTGCTTACTGCACACTTTGGGTTCATGAATTCTTCTGCCTGTCATATCACAAATTTCCAGTTTAAGAACTGGTTCAATTTCTCTACAAGAACATTATTGAAAAATTAAACTGTTCTGGCACTGAACCAAGAACCATTCATAAGGGTATTGCTACTTATTATGCTATGAGACGTAGAGTCCTATAATGAGATGAGAATGTCCTGTGAAATATAGTGTCCTGGCCAAAATGAATTTCGAGTTTCCTATGATTTCCACGAGGAAAATGTGATGTGCCCTGGGGTAGAACCAATTATCAATTGGTAAGTAAATACTTTATGTAAAAAAATTTGTCACCAATCCTATACCCCCTGAGTTATAGCTATTTATCTATTAGGGAAGTGCTTCCAAAAATATTAAAATTCTCCCAGTATATATTAAAAAGGGGAAACTTGAACTGTCCTAGCATCAAAACCAGGATCATTAAGGTAATTGTCCATTTAAATTCCACTTTAGAAGCTCTCTTTAACTATCCCTTAGATTTCAACATAAAATCATATTGGGAAGTACCTAAAACTAAAATCTGAGTTTCCTCTACATTTTACATGCAGGAATATTTAACCTGCCTTGGCATCAAAGCATTGACTAATTTGGAAGTTGTCAACTGTGATTATGAAACATATTCACAAANTGTAGAGTTAGAAGAGATTTAACTTATCTTCACTTTAGGGTCTGGTATTACAATGGTTTCTTGTTAAAGTAAAGATTATAGTTAATCTCATGTTTAAACATGGATCTACCTCCATTTTGGCTTTACATTACAATATAAGGCCTCAGACAACTTCCTTGGAGTTCCTCAAATGCATTATGTCCTGGAAAAGCCAACAGTGAGGTTGTTTTCATTTCCTTGGGCTTACTTAATTTAATGATAAAGCTCTCTTAATAGCAAAACATTCCCTATCATCATCAATATCCCAGTAGAAAAGCTTTGTCAAGATGGAAATAGGAAGCAAAGGAAATGATTGGTGAGCAGCCCTGATCAGTCATTCACTAAGGAGGATTCCTTCAATTCCAAAAAGGCTCCCTAATGAAGTTTCTGCAGCAGTAATTCTGACTTGCATTTTAAGAGAGTGACAATATAACTGAGGACTGATAAGAAGACTTTCACAACTATGAAAGAATATGGTAGCTAGAATTTTACAAATGTCATGAAATTTTAATGCCTAAAACATAATAAAACTACAAATCATGATAAAGTTTGGATTGAATATGAGGTAAGAAAGATACCTTATAACAATAGATTAAGATATCTTGGAGTAATATTCATGAATAATTTAACATTAGATGCCCAAATTTGAAATGTAGGCAGAGGATTCAGAAATTTGGCTCTGCTGAGCAAATTGTCAGTAGTGGCAAAGAGTAATCTTATTACTCTTACTTAGTTTTAAATTATGGTAGTTATCTGTAGCAAAGAAAATGTCTATGAGTTAATTAGCACCACTTACACCCCATCAAGTATGTATGCTATGGTGATACATGATGCATGGAATTATGCAGAAAAATGTTTTATTTGTGGATTAGAAAAAGGCATAGTGCAAGGTAGTACATTCTGTTAAGGATTGTTACAACAAATTGGTAATCCTTGCAAAGATGCTTCATGATATCAGATGGGAATCGTAAGAGGTCAATTTTCATTGAATTTACTTATCAACTTCAGGGACAGTGCAGTTTTGGAAAATACAGTGAAAACTGTGCACCCACCAATTGGAAACAACAGTCATCAGCCAATGAGAAACAGCAAGAAAAATCAGAGAAATAAATGTAATGCGTTGTTGCTTCAAAGACTCATTTTTCTGCTAATGATGTGAGACAGTAACCGACAAGCAAATAAACTATAGTCCAAGCACCCTAGCAACAAGCAAAATGGTGTCTCAAATAATAAAACAAGCTGAAAGTATTGTGAGTCAGGCAGAAACTAGTCACAAGCTGATGAAGAAGTGTCTTAGACCCTTAATGGAAATAGATTAGTGTGATATTAGCAAGGACCACTATCAATAAAAATTCCACTTTAAGAATACATATAAAGAGAGATCTTTAAGTTATGATAGAATGACTTTTAGATAATAAGGCCTTGCAAATTAAATACTGAGAAAAAATTATAATTCAAGGGTTCCAAAGAACTCTTTTAAGTTGAAGATAGTCTTCTCGGGCTGATAACTGGGTGGCTTCACCAAGAAGCCACCCGGTTATCAGCCCGAGCAGACTATCTTCAACATACATTCCACCGGGAAAGCGACAAGACTCAACTCTTTTAAGTTTTATACTTATATTTAAAATATTCCACTGTCCCCTTGTGACATAATGTTTTATTTCTTACAGTAAACATAAAGCCAGGAAATTTATAAAATTTTGAATGAAGGAACAAGAGTTTTTGATGAAAACAAAGTACAAATGAGGTTGGGGATTTAGGATTTTCTGCTTAATTTTCATAATTTACACATCCAATCTCCCTACAATGTATTTTGATGCCCTTTCCCAACATTCAGTGATTTCATCAGACATAAGAAACCATGTATGATTCTGCTAAATGCTTTCAATAAATATATAAGCTACTTTTTCCTCAGAATTTGTCTTTTCGCAGAAAGACACTGAAGTCACTAAATATTGGAAATACAAAGCACATTAAATTTCCACATCAGAGAGACTGATAAATGCATCAATATTATTGTCACCATCAATTCCAGACAACCTAAAAACAGTTCCTTGAATTCCATGATAATGATAAATGCAAATACTTTAACGGTTCTTATCAGGTGTAATATATACACTCTAACACACAACAAATGTGCTTGGTTTCCTTAAATATTAGCAAATTTACAAAAGCATGAGTACAAAGTTTGAACTATTCATAAAAATAGTAATTTTGAAGGTAAAATTTTAGCCAAAGATTAAACTTAACAGTTATTTTTTCTTACCATTTCACTTTATACAAAAAATATCTACTTTGGTCAAATACATCAGTTTCATTTTGTACCAATATTGAAAGCAATCACTTAAATAAACAAGGTTTAGAGTTCCTACACAAGTAATGAATCCATTATTTACAGAAAATGTGAAAATATGTACAAAAACTCTGTGGTTAATTTTAACAACATTAACAGTGTATTTTAATAACATGGGTGTTCACATAATGTGTCTATTACATGAATGGGAAGATTTAAAATGACTTTGGAGATAACATAAAATACGAAACTGTTCGGCTTATTCCATGGCATTGCCATGATGCATTCAAGAAGTTCTAGGTATAGGAGTGACAACCTTGGAAATGGGCTGTGTCCGTGAGGATTTATTACTTCTTATAGCTTGACTCGAGAAGTCGTTCTGAAGTTTTGGTTTGTGAATTCTTTCATTTGGCAGTAAAGGTGCACCATCTTCAGCAAGCTGAAGCAATATGCGAGCAATGTTTTTAGCATCATCGAGTCCACAATGTGGTCGTCCTTCAAATTTCAGGTCTAGGCTTTCCAGCATTAACTTCAAGCATACCTGTGGAAATGATTAAAATTAGAACAACAAGAATTAGTAACCAAGAGTTTATTACATATCATCATCATTAGCTATTTTCAATGTGACATCAATGTACGCATGCCTCCTCTAGTGTATTCCAATTCTCCCTATTTTGATATTTTTGTTGCCATGTTACCCTTAAATACTTGATGATCTCTCAGTTTCATATGTTTTTTGGTCTTCTTCTTGAACTCTACATATCTCTTGGTGTCCAGTTGAGAACTGTAGATGTCCAGTGGTTGTCATTTCCTCTTGCAACATGGCCTGCCCACATCCAAAACAGAGATCTTACATTACCTATGATGTATGTCACTCCTGTCATCATCCTCACCCAGGTGTTGTGTTTTCTGGTTCTTCTAGTGATTCCGCATACACTGTTCCATACTTCTTTGCGTAGTCTGAAGTTGCTGGGTTGTTGCTGCATTTAGTACCCAAGTTTCACTTCCATAGGTCAAGACTGGTAAAATGCATAGGTTGAAGACCTTCTTCTTCAAGACCATAAGCATTTTTGACTTAAGAATATACTAGTTCCTCCCAAAGGAGCTACATCCAAGTTTAATTCTTCTGTTTACTTAATTAATCCTGTTATTACTAGCTGTCCTATGTATGTATTCAGAGCAGACATTCCCCGGCATTTCATCCAGTTCAATTGGCTCTTGATCTGCAAAAGAATTACACATTACCTTTGTTTTCGTTAGGTTCATCTTGAGTCCTATCTTTCTTCCTGCTGAGTTTAATTCTTGAAGATATATCTTCTGCATTGGATGCAAAGAGTACTGTAACATCTGCAAAATGCAGGTGACATGTACTCCCCATTTATCCTTAGACCCCTTGTCTATCAGTCTAGGATTTGAAAACTTCTTCCAGAACTGCTGTGAATAAGATAGGTAATAAGAAATTCCTAACGTTATCCTTAATTTCCCTTCTGATGGATGTGCAAAGCTCTGCTTATTTGATGTAATTCCTTGGTGTGCTTGTATTCTTTAATTCTTTTCATTGTTTCAGCATTTGCTGAGTTTTCTCTCTGAACTTCGGTTTTCTTTGAGTGCTTGCTACTTCAGCTGTTCTCATCAAGACTTCTATAACTTTTGCTCAATTCTTTTTCTTTTAGCGCAGCAAACCAATTTCTTAGTTCCAGTTGGAATTCTTCCTGATTTTCTTCCAATTTTTAATACTTTCATCATGTTTCCAACATTTGATCAGCTTCTTTTGTACCAATCTGAAGTTAATCTTCATTCTACATCTCAAAATTCTGCAGTCACTTCCGGTGTTGAAGTTGTTCAACTCCATAGTTATTGACTGAGTAGAATTTCTCTCTTACCAACAGGTAATCTATTTAATATTTTACTCCATAGAAACCTCTCTATGTCCACTTCCTTGTAGGATTTTTCCTGAAGTATGTGTTTATGGTGTACATTCTGCAAACTCTACGTCTTCCATCCTTTGTGCCCCTGTAATAGAATAAATGTCCATCCTTGAGTGTTATGAGGTCTTCTGATTTTTTTCTAAGCTGAGGCCTATGACATCCAACTTTATCTACTCTGCTTCATTCAGTAGCTCCAAGAGTTGATCTTTGCTCTTCAAGCTGCGACAGTTGTAGGTTGCAAAGTGTATGGTAATATCTCTATTCTTAATGGACCCCTGTGATGCCACCACTTCCCAGACATCTGAATGGGTAGTGCTTTTACGTATAGATAAATTTCCGTTACAGAAGCTCATCATGATAATTTGTATTTGAGATTGGGAGATAAAGGACAATAATTCACCAGGCTGTCTTACTGTTGTTAGTGAATGCCACTCTCACTATTTGGCCGGGGATACTGTTGAAGCCTTCTTAGCATGGTTGAACTTGAACTATACATCACCTCCAACCTCCGGTTACACCCCTCCGCCCCAATGATGCAATGAACTGAGGCAGTATGAGGAGGGGTTATTACAAATATTTATATTGTAAAAGCTTTGTTTATTTATCAAAATTCTTGGAATTCTGAGTAACAAACAATATTGACCTAAATAAGAATCTTTATACAACTTCCATTCTTTTGGTGGTTTTCTTGATTTCACCCAACTATTATTTCTTATTTAATTTTCCACATGAAAACTCTGCAAGCAATCAAAGTGAGCTTTACAGGCATCTCTTATGGAAACAGTTTTAAACATCTGGAGTCTAACTGGAGACAGTTAGGTGAATAAAAAGTAACCTATTATCATTCCAAGGAAAACGTTTAACAATCTTCTATGTTTGAAAGTTGGGGGCATCTGGTTCTCAAGCTTCAGGTGATAATACATACATTTGCACATACAAACTGTTTACTTTATATATGAGTAAAAGTGGCTTGCTTACTGCACACTTTGGGTTCATGAATTCTTCTGCCTGTCATATCACAAATTTCCAGTTTAAGAACTGGTTCAATTTCTCTACAAGAACATTATTGAAAAATTAAACTGTTCTGGCACTGAACCAAGAACCATTCATAAGGGTATTGCTACTTATTATGCTATGAGACGTAGAGTCCTATAATGAGATGAGAATGTCCTGTGAAATATAGTGTCCTGGCCAAAATGAATTTCGAGTTTCCTATGATTTCCACGAGGAAAATGTGATGTGCCCTGGGGTAGAACCAATTATCAATTGGTAAGTAAATACTTTATGTAAAAAAATTTGTCACCAATCCTATACCCCCTGAGTTATAGCTATTTATCTATTAGGGAAGTGCTTCCAAAAATATTAAAATTCTCCCAGTATATATTAAAAAGGGGAAACTTGAACTGTCCTAGCATCAAAACCAGGATCATTAAGGTAATTGTCCATTTAAATTCCACTTCAGAAGCTCCTCCATTAACTATCCCTTAGATTTCAACATAAAATCATATTGGGAAGTACCTAAAACTAAAATCTGAGTTTCCTCTACATTTTACATGCAGGAATATTTAACCTGCCTTGGCATCAAAGCATTGACTAATTTGGAAGTTATCAACTGTGATTATGAAACATATTCACAAATCCTACACACATGCTGAATTATAGCTATCTGGCTTTTTTGAAAGTGCTCCGAAAATAATATTAAAAAACTGGCAGTAAGATTTCTGGAAAAAAAGTGCCTTAATTTTAGAAATAAGAGCTTAATTTTTAGTAAAAAAAATCTACATCTACTAACCAACAATTCTGGTAGTAAACACTGTCTTTGAACAAATTATGTTCGTTAACACGTTCAACGCTGACAGACGATGATTGTTGTCCAACGGGTGCTATCTGGTGACGGCGGCCGATGATTGTCATCCATGCTCGGCATATTTTTCAAAGGCCTTCTTCAAGAAGCGCCACCTCCATTTCACTTTTCAGTCATTTTTGAGGCTCTATTTCAGTATAATGTTCGGTAGTTTTGCAATGCGTCTGATATGAATTCTTTTGTCGATTTTTTGTTTTGGTAAATAAATTACATTTTTTCCCCTTTATTTATTATATGTGATGAACTTAAATATTTCTTTTTCATTTTACTCTTTATTACTTTAAGTATCAAAGTAAATTTGTTCCTATTTGGTAATTTTTTTTTTTGTTATACGACCTTACCATGAGAATTTTATACCCCCTCCCCCATCAATATAATTACATTTCATATGGATATTACGTATCTTTTTATTCCTTATAAATGTGTTTTAGCAACTTTTTGATGCAGAAGGAGCAATTGACAGAAAAATTTAGATTTAGACCTATACTCCGCAAGCTGCCAGTGGTGTATGGCAGGGGACGTAAAAACACCTTTACCTGATCTACCCNCGTATCTGTTTATTCCTTATAAATGTGTTTTAGCAACTTTTTGATGCAGAAGGAGCAATTGACAGAAAAATTTAGATTTAGACCTATACTCCGCAAGCTGCCAGTGGTGTATGGCAGGGGACGTAAAAACACCTTTACCTGATCTACCCTATTAGCTTCTCTGATTCTTTGCGGAAAGAATGAGCAGAAGTAACTATCCGTTTCAGTGATTACTTCTTTGCAAAGCTCTTCTGATGCCTCTCGGAGGTCGCCTTCGCTTTTTACTGGAATTACAATGCCTACAACTTCTTCTAAAAATTCTGAATCAATGAATTATTCGAAAAGCTTTCATCGGTATTCAAATCTTCTCTCCTAGAGTGAGTTCCACCTGAGCAATTCCATCATAGTCATTACTGTCGAACCTTAAATCTCCATTGACAACGGCTGCTTTATGTTGGACCATCTCTCAATCTGAGACTAACCGTACTTCATGTGGATCCCAGATTGCGCAGCAGTATTCAAGACATGGTAAAATGAAGGAAAAGTAAGCAATTTCTGTGACTCTTGATGGATATCCCTTCAGGGTTACTTGTTAACCTTTGCATTCTATTCACCTTTCCTATAGCATCTTGAATGTCCCTTGAATGATAAACTACTGCTGAGTGTAACTCCTAGATATTATTGTGAAACAAGATTTCTAATGGATAGCCTGAAATTTGGTATCGTTTGCTAATGAAGTTAGTGGAATACGTCATCTTTTTGACCATGGTCGACAGCAGTAACGTAGTAGAAATTGGTTTTTTGAATCCAGAGTGTTATAAATTCTCTGAGTTTTAGAAAAATAGGGTGACAAAAGGATTTCTTATCGAACCCTTAATTACTTATTCCTGCCTACATTGGCTTTGGGTATTGGTGAGTGACCACTGCAGTTTCGCTTTCACGTATCCTCTGTTCAGATGCTTTGCTTTGCTGCTTGCTTGTGTGAAAGAGAAGGCACAAAGTAGTTATTTTTTTCTATACTCACAATAAGGAGACATGATAAGTTTTATTGTGAACCAAAGTTTGCAGTTTCTTATAGTCATTCCTCAGTTTCTTTACACTTGCATTTTTGAAGGTCTGTGTGAATATTTAGTTTTTATTCGTGAAATAGTTCATTCTAAAATTTACAAACGAAATTCATTTCCCTTATTCATTTCAGCCAATAGGCTCTCTCTCTCTAAGAGAACCACGCTAATGTGTAAAAGGAACGCTGTTTTACTTTTCAATAAATATTATAGAGTACACATTACGATCATCAATACAGATGCAGGATTCACTTTGTGGTATTCATTCACACAAAACGGATTTATGACAGAAATTTTACTTCACCACACAATAAATACACAGCACGACCAAGGTTTTGTAGCCAAGATACATCATGAGATCTGATTGGTGTGGTTCACTGCTAAATGATCATTTTGAAGAAAATCTGCCACTTTTTGAACATTTTCTTCTATTCGAATTGTTAATGATGGTCTTGGGCATGAACCACCTTCAGTTCTTTCTTTTCTACCATGAAACCTTAAAAACCACATAAAAATGTTCTTTTGCCTCCTTTTCTTCATTTCATAAAAAATCTGAATAATTTTAAAAGTTTTTGTAGCACTTTTACCCAATTCTAAACAAAATCTAATGTTGGCACATTGCTCCATTATACCTTTTCCAACAGGGGTTCAGAAAATAGTGAAAAAAGGTTACATCATTATAAATAAACTGGTGATGAACCACTATGAAACCTTTAGAGAAGATAGCCTAAATGTGTTGGTTGTTAAGTCAATTGTTTGCAAATGGATGGTGTTGACAGTTGCATGAAAATGAAACCAGTCACCTTTTTCACTCAACAGACTTTGTATTATGCCCCTATCTTAAATACCATTGTGAACATTCTTGTTGAAATTGCTCAATTTGAACAAAGAAAGAGCAATCAGACAGCAAAAGAGCTAAATGTAGAAGGTAGAGAGTACATTTGTTAAAAAATATGTAGAGATACATTCATAAAACCATCTTGTTTGATACAGAATTCATTACACTTCAAAACAAATTGAACTTGCTCCTTATCTGAGGACCAATTCAACTATCTAAAATCATGTGATTCAAACGTAAACTGTAGAGTAATAAAAATTGATCTCATAAGTTTTGAAGTGGCAGTATACTCACAACAGAAATCAGTCAACACAAAACCGCAATGAAATAATATTTGAAAACAGAATATAGGAACTATGGAAATACCACTAACCTGTCTTGTGTCATAAAAGTTGTGAAAGATTTTCCTTATGTTGACCCATTTGTGAGCAAACTTTGGATACTCAATTTCTGATAACTGTAATGAAAAAAGAGAAAGTTCATCAGGAAAATTGAAAAATTATAAAATATCTAAAGGAAGAAATTAATTGAATTAATATTTTATGAGAATGTTTAATACAATCAAGATAAGTAATATTTGATGATAATCACAATTACTTGTTTAAGAGAATAGTGTTTAATAATGCATCAAAAATCACACTTCATAAATACAAGATTCAAGCACTGATCAACTTTGAGTTGTATTCCATAAAAAAATTATTAAGAACTAGGTCTGGAGTTACTAGAAAATTAAGAAAAATTGTAGAAAATAAAAGTTGACTAAAAGTTTATTCTTTTTACATTTAAAAGAGCACTTAGTTCAGATAACTTTTTCATTCAGTGTTAAATTAAGTAACAGAAATTGGCTATCTCTACAAAAATGTTAACTAATTTGGGTTGATGCTAGGTCCATATGATGATAACTGGAACATACTTTTCTTCATACCATAAAAAATAAAGGCATGTGATTCCTATTGAAACAATACTACATCAAGTTCAATACACAATTGACTAACAGAATACCGTTCTATAATTATGTGGTTTAAATATCCTCATTTACATGCAAAACAGAGACTATGCTGAAATTATGAATATCCGTAGTTTAAAAGAATCACAAAGAAATGTGTTTACTGTCCTTAGTCCTAAAGAAATCTAAATTTACTAAAAATAAATGTGCTTCTATAATGTAGTAGTATGTTTTTTGTAACAGTTAAAATAGTTGTGGTTGATACCAAAGATGGAATGTGAGAGGTGGAGTACTGACTAGTAGGATGATGTATGATGGGGATTGTGTATGTCTATGGAATTTGTGAGGTCATATAAGAAGCCATAAGAAACCTAGCAAGATTTTACAATGATATAAACGAAAATGATGAAAGTTGTGAGTTTTTGATGAATTGATTTTAATGAATTGGCTCATTATTATATTGACTGATTATTGTATAAATCTTATTGCTGCCACCAGACAATGGTCTATCTGTGGTGTTAAACATATGAATGAATAAATAAATATACCGTCCAACATTATTTCTTAGTGAATCTTTTAAGCCTAACATAACATCATATTTCACTTTACACAATCAAATTTGTCATTTGTTGCATTAATGATTCAAATAATTTGACAGACTTTACCATAAATCTAATATTTGGTCTTTCTAGTCCATACTTTATCACTTTTTTTAAAGGTATATCACAGCTAGATAATAGGCTAATTCTAATGTTTGACTTAAAAAAAACAATCGATGAACTTTGTAACAACGAAATGTAAACCTGTAGAAGTGAGATTTCACTCACTTCCCTTATGCCTCCAATTTTCAACAACCATATTAAAACTAAGTATGACATAAAATCTTGCTAGACGAATCCCTTACGAGTTTAACCGTTCTTATTTTTATCGACAAAAAGGAAATTTAACATTATTTTTCTCTCAGCAATATTAATTTTGGAACATCAATATCTAATGTTACACACTCAGTAACATATCACAAGAAACGGTCTGACTACAGGGTGTAAATGAAAAACTGATAATTACGGGATTTTCCGTAATACATTTCACCTGAATTCTTAACCTTCAACATGTCTTCGTTAAAAGTGAGGAGAAAATTAAAATAATACCAAAAATTTCTAAATATCTTCAAATCCTCTGCAGATTATTATCAATAAAAAGCCCCCAAACAAGCATTAGCAGTTCGGCTATAGATTACATATTTCGTTCATGTCGAATACCTTGCATTGTCCATAGAGAAAGCGGCCCATATCCCATGGTCCGTCAGTCACTATAGCGTAGTTATGTGAAGTTCCCAAGCCATTTTCTTTAAGCCAAGATTCAAATCTTTTTACCACGACTGGAAATTCATCTGCTGAATCAACTTGATCCTAATAAATCAAGAAAACCAAAAAGAAATAATATCATAAAAAACACTTCACCCATTCCAACAGGTTGGACGCGGCAAAAACATGACGATTCCACAAGAATTACCTGCGTTATTCCTGTGAGTTCTGTACAAAATTCGGACAACTTGGGGTTCATAGTAGGTCTACAAAACGCCTGGAACTGGCTAACGATTTCATTTTTCTCAACGTTAACTAGTACTGCTGGAAATTCTATTATTTCATGACTGGAAAATTGAGATTTATACATAAACCAATTTTCATAGAAGTATGAAGTAGTAAGTAGCTTCGTTAGTGATCTTTACTTTAATGTGATTTACATACGGATAATTTGGAGTATTGACTTCTTCACAGGTAGCTTCGAAGTCTACGATGACGTAGAAAGGAAGAATTTCTTTTTTTAAAGGAATACCAGCCTCAAGGAGCTTTTTTCTTCTATAATGATTCCTTAGACGTCTCGAAAGGACACTGTAGCTCCCAGCTGAGTTCAGCTTTAACTTTTTCAACTCCTCAATCAATGCATTACGTTTCATTGATTTGATAGCACTATTTATTGAAGCCAGCTCTTTATAAACTGGGTGACTAGTAGATGAACGATCATCATTCCCTGTCCCACTTGGTCCATCCTTAAGAAAAGTAAGCATATCAATTGACTATTTAATCAGATGTAAAAACATCGTTTTCAATAGATGCAAACCTCTTTCCACAATTGCCATTCCATTTCTACCACTAATTCAACTTCTCATAACTATATTACGGCGCTTAAATTCCAAATAACACCATCCGCCAATTCCAAAACATAAATTCACTTCAATAGGAAGCAACTGCGGCGGCAACAGATTGACAACTGAAGTAACTTGAAATGCAAGCCGTCAGTTGTAGCAACCCACTGACAATAATCGCAAACTAAAAATATGAAATAACTGTCGACAAACACATAATATCAAAAAAAAATAATGAGAGGAATATAACACGTTAGGTTTTAAGAGGAACAGTGCGGAAGATGTACGTACATTTCGTATGATATAAAATTGATAGGACGAATACAAAAACTTCTACGTTATGTTTCCTGCCTTGCGATATTTCCGTATGAGCGGCTGCAGTCAGTAGTTGTAATCGTTGTAATGCTTTTAAGACCTAGCGCAAATGATTCAGAGGAAAGATAAAGCACATAATTTATACGATTACTAAACATAAACCCGAATAAAGACATTCATTGTCCAAGAAATTCTGATTAAATTATGTTATCAGTCAACGTTATACTACGTTTGGTTTGGTACTTAAATTTTTCATACAAATAGCAGAAGTAAGAAATGCAATCCCTTGCAAAATAATTTAGATTTAGAGTACGGTGTTTGAGACTTCCTTTCTTATTTCTTTAGCACGACCTTAGAGCTTGGAATGTCTAATTCCCATTTATTCCTGCCGTCTGGTTTTCCCCGTGCGGTTCTTCAAAATGGTTTAGGAAGATATATATGTCAATTACAAAGAATCACGATTAAATTTTGCAAACACCACGGAGCCAGCCGTGGTGTCAGGTGGGGTATATTGTTAATTTTGCAAATATATCATCTCATTATGATTGCATAACTCATTTAAACGTATAAGGAAGACAAATATATATATATATAGTAAAAATAGATACTCAAGTAATATGATGTAGAAAAGAATGAATGTTTAATGGGAGCACTCACTTTATAGGAACTTTATAGAAAATGATCTGGTGGATTTCGCGAGAAATCATCCCGGTATAGTCGTTTATTTGAAACCTCGTCGCCATAGATCTCCAGTCTTGTCGGCGGAGTATCGTGAGTACAGATAGATGTCTTCTTCGATTGATTATTATTATAATTTTACTGGTAAAAGTCATTCGCTGTTTTTCACTTCTACCTGACCATACTTAGTCAACGGAGATAAGGATTATGTATGCTGCCACAATTTCACAGTCGAAGAAGTCAGAAAATGGATGAGCGTACTACGAACTCAACAAAGTGGCCAAACTATCCGGTATAGAAAGATGTGGCATACTGATCACCCATCTATTCAAGGCGTTTGGTCTCCCTTCACTAACAAGCCACCTCATATCAATTTGGAAACATTTCCCAGCGTAAGTTTCTGTATAACTTAATGTACTGTAATGAAATTTCTGTGTATATACTAAAAAAATACTCTTTTTGTAGGAAAATTTATCTTCTGCTCACCCCGGGCCCACAGCTACTCAACTGCTCTTGGATATGTATAATGCTGAAATTGAAAAACAGAAAAAAGAGTCTGAAGGAGGTGATAATAGAGAATAGTGAGATCTTTATGCATTATAGTGTGTTTTAAAACTGAAGTGGTAGACATTTTTCCGTCATTGAAACTAAGAAGTTTCAGAAGGGGGATGGAATTGGAGAATTTTTGTGCAATGATTTAATTGCTATGCAATTTTAGTTGCTTCAGTTGTCCTCACAGAATTGAGAGGGCCTTGAAGTCTTTGAGCTAGATGAAGTAATAAATGTTTTTCTTATTAGTTGCCTCTATCATATTATCCCTTTCCTGGCTTGTTAATACCCCGCTTTTCTCAACTGTTTTGGTTGACGATTGTCCTGGAAATCACTGTAAGACATTGGGGGTATTTATAAGTTTTATAAGATACCAATGATTTTTAGAGAAAGTATTTTTGGGAAACAATTTTGAGAGACAATAAAATTACAGTTCTATCTGAAAGATTCATTATTCATTAAAGAAATAAATTTTGCTGTAAAAACCATGAATCCAAGCATACTGTGACAGTAGTAGGTGAAGACTAGATTAAAAACTTTCTAGTTAAATGAATTGAATTAAGTTTGATTGTTGATTTCCAATATAAATATTGCCAAAAAAGATTAAAAGTTGAAAATTTTCCAGAAGAGCTGTAGTATGTCTTGATTATTTTTGTAGAATTGCTGAGTATCATGCCTTTATTGCGCAATGTGCTTTTAATTCTTTAAAACCATACATATGGATTCTACTTTCTGCCTAAGTTTTAGCATAAATTTGAGAGTTCATCTTGCATTATTATTTAAGGCATTATCTTTCTCAGAAAATATGCATGGTATTTTATCTCAATAAAAAATTATAAAATGAAGCACCAATTTTATTCAAGTGTGACAATTCATGTGATGTTAAGTTGAAAACAAAAATGTCAAAAATTAGCTGACTTATACCTTTGGAAGTTAACCTAAATCAACTGTATGACATACCTTCCAATAGGGATAGTAGCTGAATACCCAAGGAAAAATGGAGTTTCACATACAAAGTTACCTCTACTTTTCCTTATAGCCGAGTACAGTTCAGAAGAATTACTTTTCATTTTAATCTATTCTTAATTCATTGATAATGATTTGGATTCCCATCTTCCATTTACTGAATGAAAATGCTTTCCTTTGGAGCTAACCTCCATCACCTAAAGTATTAATATTTGATTTGAAGTGCAGCCTGCAACATTTTGTTATACAGCTAAAAGAAATTTATAAAATTTTCTCCTTCATTGGACTTAAGTATGGAACCCAACAAAAATGGTATCATATAGCTGTATTTATGCATTTTATCATCAATTCACATCAAAGATTATCCAACGTAGATCAATGGCTGGGATAAATTTCCTGTGTAACTATGACAAGCTAAGCATTAAACCATATTTCTTTCCTGTAGTTCAGTGAAATAATCAAACTGTGGTTCAATTACAGGAATTTCTACCAGTCTGATAATGTTGAATAGCTTTATTTCACTCTTAATATTTTATTATTTTACCAGTCTGAAAGTTGATCCATTGAGTGTAGCTTTGTAGCAATTTCATTAAATTAAATCTCAGAAGAAAACTAGCAATTCAAAAGAAATAATGATAAAGATCAAATCAGATAAATATGAAGTATTCATTTTAGTTAATTGCTATTACTTGCTGCACATTCAGCAAGACTTCCTCAATCTACTCTTAAGAAAAATGGTACTGTATGGAACCAAACTGAAATTGTACATAAATAACATCTTTTATAAAAACAGAATAATAACAATTACAGTTTCAGGGTAATCAGGAACAAGAATATAATTTTTTTTTCAATTTTGATTTGGTTTTCACTCCTGGAAAAATAATATTTTTTTAGCTGCTGGTTTGGTTTAGGTGAAAACTATAGCCAATGGCTTTTAAATTTCCTAAGTTACAGCAGGTTTTGGGAAAATGATAATAATAAGATGGTTATTTTAATAACTACTTTGTATCTTCAGCATACTTTCTCGTCTAAGTATCACCTTCAAAATGCATCAATTGACTGTCCAATGAAATAGTTTGAGGTCCTTCAGCCATAAAGGTTCAGCCAGAGAAGGGAAGTGCCACTCAACAACTGACGAGTTTTTCAGAGGTTGAATAAAAATAATTTTAATCACAAAAATTTAATTTCAATTATTTTACTACAACAATTTATCAGAAAATTGGCAAGACACAATTACCCTTTGATCCTGCACAAGCTTCATCCCAACTAGCAATCATTTTGTACAGAAAGGCTCATCACATTTGGTAAAATTTTAGGATTCTCACAGATTATACAAGAATAATGCACTGGAAGGATCACAGATACGGACAAAGGCATAATAACACAAACTTGTCAATGCAAAAGACAAATCTTTGTAAGATCACAATGTTTTCTTCACATAATTGATAGAAATAACTATGACATATGCAATGAGAAGTGCAAATTAAAAATAATAAATAAAAAAGAACAATTGAAAGACAACATTAAGCAGCACTTTTAAACATTAGACATCAAAAGCAAGAGAGCATGAAAGTTAAAAGGTTAACATATTAATAAGAGAACAATAAAGCAAATGTAAACTCTGAGATATTCAGTATAAATATATTATTTATTTCAATAATCTTCTAAATTTTATAGGATGTTTTAAAATTTATTAATAGAATAACATCATATTATCAATCAATAAAGGCACTAAGCAATTTAAACCTCACCAATCTCACGCAAGTGATAACATTGTCAATATCATTCAGTCAATCCAAACAATTTTAAGGCATTGAAGGCAGTGGCTAAGGCAACCTCCTCTGGAGATTTCTTCATAAAAGCTGCAATCATCTCTACTATAGCTGGTAAAGAGCAGGGCTCATTCCGCTGGAAAGTGCAGTACCGATGGAGGAACATCAAAGACCTGAAAAGTATGAGAATAAGGAGTTCTCTGTAAGCACTGAAGTAGAGAGGTTAAGAACCAGAAAAGTGGATGAAAATCTTCATTATTATTTTAGCTTTCAGGACCAAACTCAAGTTGAACATCCAAGTTATAATATCAAGTTGAATAATAAAATTTTATTAGAAAAAATATTTAATCTCTGGAATATGCTATACTTATGTATGTGGGATCCAGCAGGTGAAATTTATACTTGCGAACTTGAGAAAGTGCAGCGCAAGGAGATACGATTTGTTAAAAAGGGCTACGATAGAAAAGCAAGCATTATGAAAATGCTCTCAGAGGCAGGTTTGGAATACTTGAAAATAAGGAGATCAGAAGCTAGGCTGTGACTGTTTGATAAATTCAGAGAAAGTACATTTGCGGAAGACTTAATTGGTATTATACAATCCCCTTCTGCTACTTCGGCAGATCAAACAATGAGCGAAAAATAGGTAGATAGACTCTTTATTGGCGAGATTCGGCCCATGTGGGCCTCTCTTACCTGACCTCAAAAAGGTAAAATAAGAGAAATAGTTGCTAGGACAAGTCATTTGAGGGAATCACTCTTTCTGCGAATGACAACAATAAGCTAAAGAGATAACTCAAACACTTAGCGTTTACACCCCCTGCCACTCACAAAAGGCAGCTTGCAGGGTATTTATGTAGATGCAAGTTCGTAGGTTTCTGCAGTGATCGGTTGTTCCCACGATGTCTTCCGGGTTCCACCTTGATGGCTGAAGCTGTAGTGAAGACGTTTTGCCTACTGCAACGTAGGCAAAACGTCGTCACTACAGCTTCAGCCATCATGGTGGAATCTGGAAGACATCATGGGAACATATTAATGTAGATGTAGAATGATATATTCTTACTTATGTCCAAGTCTGCCAGTTCACAAATTTTCAAGGCAATATAAGAAGAAAAAGATCTGAGTCTGCAATGAAATAGCTAAGTTACTGCATGAATATGTTACACAGTAAACCTCACCAACAGCCCCCACCTATTTTAATAACATTTTAGAACCATTTAAACCAAAGAAGTTCTCCACCAGACCCTACAATCACAGGATTGTGTTTAAAATCTCGTTTTGTATTTCTTTAGATAAGATTCCAGACAAAGTATTGTCAAGTACATAATTATTGTCAGTGGACCAAATTTCACATTAACAATTCCGCTTTATTGAAGCCATTTCTAACAATTTATATTCACAGCAGGAAAAATTAATTTTGTTCTTTTCAGTAACAATTCAATTCAGTTCAGACTATTCCATTTCAAGGCTGAATATCAGCTGTATTTATGCATTTTATCATAAATTCACATCAAAGATTATCCAACGTAGATCAATGGCTGGGATAAATTTCCTGTGTAACTATGACAAGCTAAGCATTAAACCATATTTCTTTCCTGTAGTTCAGTGAAATAATCAAACTGTGGTTCAATTACAGGAATTTCTACCAGTCTGATAATGTTGAATAGCTTTATTTCACTCTTAATATTTTATTATTTTACCAGTCTGAAAGTTGATCCATTGAGTGTAGCTTTGTAGCAATTTCATTAAATTAAATCTCAGAAGAAAACTAGCAATTCAAAAGAAATAATGATAAAGATCAAATCAGATAAATATGAAGTATTCATTTTAGTTAATTGCTATTACTTGCTGCACATTCAGCAAGACTTCCTCAATCTACTCTTAAGAAAAATGGTACTGTATGGAACCAAACTGAAATTNAGTCAGATTTGTCTTTACATAGATAACCTAACAAGTAGAAAAATGGAAAGTTTATTTGACATGAAACTACACAACACATTTTATAATTCAAACAAATGCACAAAAAATTTTAATCAAATACAGAAAACCCAGAAGAGAATTCAACAACTTGAGACAGAATCTTATGACAAATTTGAGATAATAGCTGTAGCAAATTTGATTATAAGAAGTCGTGTTAATATAAATAAAATATAAATGTAAAAAATCCATGCATACTTTTACAAAGTTATTTTATTCATCTTTACAGTTCCATGCAGTTTATGCTTCTATGATCAATTATGGCGAAGATATTAATAACAGAAAATCCTTCACATTTGTGTAAAAAAAGGGCACATAGTGATAAAGAAAATAGATGAAACACACCACATCTTGCTATTACTGAAGATAATGTATGCATTAAAGAAAATTGTAAGAAAACTGGAAAGGATCAGTGCCTGTCATACAATATGTCCCTCAGATAGCAAATTGCATAGCTTGTTTGCCATTGACAAAAGCAGTTGCAGGTTTAATTAGTGGTATGGGCAATGGCGTTGACCTTACAATGAGAAAAAGATCGGAAATTACCTCAATTCATAGGTAGCAGAATTAAATCATCAAGAAAAGCCAATACAGTGGCATGATAGTCAATTAGCTGACCACATATAAACAACATTAAATGCTGCCTGGCTAGACCATATCCCACATGAGGATACTGCACCATGGATATTGGTATACAATGGAAATTGGATAAACAAGGGGCAATGTACATAAAGATGTTTTCCATACATAAAATATGAACTTTACAATGTTATTTAAAAACAGAAGAAGTTGAATTGCATATTACAAAATTATAATAGTGATTACAGTGATGCTCACTATCTATATTCATACATATCATCATGGAAACAGGATATGTTTAAAGTTCCCCAGCACATCATCATTACGCGAGTCTCACTTATAAGAAAACAGTCATAATTTTTTCGACAGAATAAAGAAACCGAAATGTTTATTGATAACAGTCATAATTTTTTCAACAGAATAAAGAAACCGAAATGTTTATTGATATCTCAGTAAAAAGTAAATCTTCTAACGAATATTTTAATTTTATAGAGAGCACAAAAAGTTTCAACTTTATGAATTACACAAAAATATCTGCATATATGCAAAAATACTAGCATAAAGTAGAATTTAAGTAATTTTATATATTAAAAGAGTAATGTGAAACATTTAACGCACTATATCCAAGTAGATATTTCAAGAAAGCAGTCGAGGAAATTGCTGAGAATTTGATTACCTGTAAGTCCTAAATAAAATCCCATTTGTAAGTATTTTTGAGCTTGTTCCACTGTTCCAGTGAAGCAGTGGATTACAGTTGCAGGAAGTCTATCTTTATATTTTTGAAGAATCGTCAATAAATCTTCGTGAGCATCGCGTTCGTGGAGAAATAATGGCTTTTGAAGTTCACAGGCAATGTTTACCTGAAACAGATTATGGAACCTTGTGATATAGCAACACTGACTACAATAAATGAAAATCGTTAACAATACCGAGGATGCTGACCTGCTTTTCGAAAACTTCTCTCTGTACGTCTGGTGACGAAAAATCTCTATTGTAGTCCAATCCGCATTCTCCTATGGCAACACATTCAACATTGTGAGCTATCTCTCTCAAATCTTCTTCGTATTCATCTGTCCATGACTTTGCATCGTGCGGGTGGATTCCTACATGTATTTAATGTGTTGAGTAAATATTTAAGAGAGCCATTGTGAGGCAGTAAAGTAAATATTTGTCTTACCTGCAGTTGAGTATAAGGTTCCAGGATATATCCTTGTTAAACGTAAGGCTTCTTTGCTTGATTTTAAGGAAGCACCAGTGACCATTATTTTCTTAACGCCTGCAATTAGGAAACAATCTTCATAAATAAGGGGAAGTGATTTACTTTCTCATGCGATTAAAAAAGGGTAACTTCTAAACACCCTAGAAAACTGCAATGATTACAAGACTACATAATTAATAAAAAGAGAACTTTACCATGAAAGTTTTTGTTACCGTTTATGCACTTGATGTGTGATAGTTTTTAAAATACACTCCATGAAACTATTATACCGAGATGTTAAGATAGAGATTAGTACTAGAGATGATTAGTAATCGCTGTACGAAAAACATATCTGAACTCACCGGCATCTTTGGCGCGTTGAATAACTGATTCTAAATCTCTGCTGAATTTTTTATTGGTCAAATTTGCACCAACATCAACTATGACATAATTTTCATAACACTGCTGCATCTTCTTGGAAGAATTTTCCTGAGAACTTGAGTCACCATCATTTGATGCCATGTTAAATACGTTGAATGATACACCGCAAAACTTAAAGATTTATGTTGAAAACACTGAGATACGTGATAACAATAAAATCATACGAGATTCTGCAGAAAATGCATTCCAATCAGTCGATTTGTTCCATTACACGCAATGACAGAAGAATACAAAGCAGGCCAATTAAAAATTATCTTGCGATATGTTTCCTTCCATATTTATTGCTCCATGATCTTAGTCACCAGCGCATGAACGAAGAAAATTTTGTAGAAATGACAACCTTCTCACAGAAGGTTAGTCATTTCAAAATTAATCTTTATGACAAAATTGACCCAAAACAGCGGCGCTGTGTGAGCGCTACTTGAGATTACTTATTGAGAGCGCTCAGCGCTTAAAGCAGCCTGATCCTTCGCTCGGGAAGCGAATTGATAGGTGCGTAACAATAGAATGGCCAATGTTAAATGTTTAAATTATTCTCTTTTTATCGTTTTTATTTTAGGAACGGGTAACTTAACGGTAAACGTTCATGACAACACCTATTAGCGGACGATTTTAAAAATGTGCTGAAATGGTTTATTTCACCATTCTACGCAAAAATTGTCTTATACAAAAACTATAGGACTAATAATATATACTACTACTATTTTGTGTATATCTGTACGTAGAACCATAGCCGTTTTTTGAGAAAAACGTTTTCCTTCTAGCCTTTCTGAATGCACCCTCGGTATACGACGGAAATCGCATTCATTCGTTCGACTCACAGATATATACTATTACGAGATTCCTCATTCGTAGGATTAATTAAATGATGTATCCCTTCAAAAGGCCGTTGCACCAACGGTGGGTCTCTGTCGGCTAGTTGAATGATTGAAGATATATACTACCAGGGGGGTGACAGTACATAAGAGTGAGAAAAAGGAGATTACGCCTCAGTTCATACATAGGTGTCTCTAGTAGTCGCATAGAGGACCGTCTGCTACAGCTTTGTTTACATCGTTTTTTTTTTTTTAATTTTTGGTTTCGCTTCCGAAATAAATTCGGTGAAAGGGAAAATAAATAACAATCAGAAAGTTCTTAAAAGAAGACATTTTATTAAACAATATATTTGCACAAAACTGTTACAGCAATTATAGAAATTACAACTTTAGATTTAGAAGATGCTCCTTTACTTGAGATGAATTTACATATAGATGATTAACAAAAAGCACAGGCGTAGCCAATTAACTGAATCACTTACATATATGAAATTATACTACACAAAATATAAGTTGCATAATGTATGATAAATTTCATTCGTAAACTAGAGCACTTAGTATAAAATTGAAACTTACATGAGAGTTTTAACATTTAGTTGAGGTTATCCTAAACAGATTAACTAATTTTACATTAATATTAAGTGCTACAACCACTTACAACAGTCAACAAATCACACATTTGTAATAATTTTGACAAATTTAAAATTGGGATTGGACTTATTATCTTCCACAAAGGAGTCTAAACATTTTTAAAAGAGAAATTTAATAAACACAGGGAAACAGTCGGTTTTATCATAATTAAACAGCATAATTAAGCAGAATCGAATAAAATGTTACTTTAGAAAGTACAGAAAATTTCTAAACAAATCTCCATACGTAAGTTCC
>KZ308437.1:119733-140669 GCA_000376725.2 Ladona fulva
CAAAGGAAATTTTCAGCCCCTTCCCGCAAAATAGATTTATTTTTAGAAAAAGATTGCCTTAAATGATCTTGGAAATGTGTAAATGGACTAGGTTTTGAGTGGAGTTATTATAAAAGTGATTTAATGTATGGTATATTATGTGTATTTTATGTTGTATACTATGTGCATATTATGTGTATGCTATGTGTATATTATGTTGAGATAATTGTGTTGGAGAAATAGGACTAAGTTACCACCTGGTTGTTACCTACTTGTAACTTGTATATATATAATAATAATAATATCACTGGTGGTACCTGATGCTGTAAATATGTTAACCTCAAACAGCAGTTCTTATATAATTCACTTATGTGTTCTTAAACTTCATCTACGTCATATCTTGTTTATTCCCTTCGAAACCCCTACCACCTCTCCCTTCCCTCAGGCCTCTCATCTGACTTTTCACCCTCCTGCCTCTCTTTTCTAGAATCCATCTCATCTTGTCAATCACTCAAGCCCATCACATCAAACTTTACTTCAGCTATGCTACCACCCCTAATTTTAGCAAGAGAAATGGAGTAATCACGTGACGAGAAGAAGTTTCTGCAGTAAATTTACATTTTAGTCTGTTAGGAGTGCGCAGGATAGTGTTTTCTAGATAAAATTACAATGACAGTTTGTTTTACATTTTTGTGTTACTTTGAGAAAAAAATTGATGAAAAGGAGTTTGAAGGCATTAGAAACTAAGCAGTCCAGTCAGAGATTTCTTTTAAAGATTTTTGAAGAAACCTTTAATTAAGTGGGAGACATTTCTTGGGAGAGAAAGTTAGCCTTTAAAGCCAAAAACATATCAATGAGTCTTGTGATGCTTTGAAATAATGAAATAAGTCATATTGCTGTGAAAAAGAAGCAGTTTATGTTCAATCTAAGCAAATTCACTCTATTCCTTTAGCTCCACTCTGTGAAGGGTATTATTGTGATGTTACTGGTTTTAATAAAAAATCCGTTTAATTATTAGTGAACTGTGAGAATGCCCAGTTGAGAGTTTTCAAAATCTGGCATATCCTAGTTCTTATCTTATTCAAAGTAGAGTCAGCTATTTTCTGAACCATCTTTGTGGATGGATATATGTATTTACAAGGGGCCCCATGGTATGATTTTTAGTAGGTGGTTGTGTACAAGAGTAGATATAAGTAACGTATTGAGATGTAACTTTATGGATTGCTTCCATGAAGACGCTGTAAAGGAAATCACTTTATGACCTCCTCAAAGGATTATTTGAAACTTGCTGTGCATAAAAATAAAAATATTTTGTGGAGCTCATAAAGTGTTTTTCTTTATGGCATCATTGAATAAATATGCTTTAATTGTGATTCATTGATGTTTAATTAGTTCAAATTTAAGATATATAGGTTACACCCCTTACACTTAGAGAAGTTTTACAAATGACTACGAGTCGCCCCCCTGTATACTACATAGTAGTATATATCTGTGGTTCGACTACTGCGCATGTGGTTTACCCCGTTTACCCACAGTAGTTGATGCGGCATAGAAGAGGCATTTTTGACTAGCTAATTAGCAGTGTTTTCACTTAGTTCATCGGAAAATCACGAAATTGGAACCAAAAAAGTTACTAATTTTAGAAGGAAGTGAATGAGGAATTTTCCTACTTATTTTGGTATTAAGAAGTCTTAAAACAGCGTGAAAACCCATATGGGGTTAACATTATAAACTATAAATATACGTAATAAACTAAAGATTCCACTCGGCAAAAATCATCTCAAAGAATTTTCGGTATATTTTTATATTTTCACGCAATTGGTAACGATTTTAAGAATATTTCNATATGTGTAAGTCAGAATATCACAAAGACACTTTCTATTACATCAACAATATTCTCAAAATTGACTTAGTCAGAGACATGTTCCAACATTTATTATTAAGAAAGAATACTCTCAGTATTAACAGAGAAAATATTTTGGAGGAAAACCAAATAATCTTTATTTCTCATAAAACATTTTGCATTTAATGTAGAAAAACAAACATTTTGGAGTCATAGAATCATTAAAAAGACTGATAAAAATATAAGAAATTCTACCAAATCCAGACATGGAAGAAGACAAAGAAATGATAAACATATATGAAGGTGTGCAAGACTATTTGATTTAGGGAAAGAATGAAACATTCCAAGGAATTTTTCAGTTATGCTTCTATTAAAAAAATTCAAAAAAATGCCATGAGAAAGAATTGGGTTGTTGAAGATGGAAGTATGAAGATTAAATACATAAATACTAGAAAGTAATTATATACTAAATCAGTATGAAGTCCATTAGCGGATGATTCCAGGGAATGTAATGTGCAATTGAAATCTATTTGAGGGGAAGTAGGTAATTGTTATTCTCTAATAATCAATGCATCAAAATCACTTCAGTCTCCAAAACATTACATAATGATTTGAGAACACTAAGCAATTTATAGGAGTTGATGTGTGATATGAATGAAATTGTTATGGTTCAAATGGACTTACTAAAACTGAGGAATCATTAAACATTATTATCTATAAATGGGTAAAAGGAATAATTGAAAGAATTCCAAAAATGGCACTTGTATAACCATCTTATCACACACAGGGAATAAAGAAACACCCAAATAAATCTGTTGTATTCTTTTACTTTAAAAATTTGTTTGGTTATACTGACTGGTGGAGAATGATTGTCATGGTTTAAGACGAAAGAGCAAAATATTGGGAAGAAAATTTACTTGTTGAATATAGAAAAGTGGCTTGTAATTTAACTTGGATGCTCAGCTGAAGAAGACAACCAAGAAAGTGGTCCAGTAAAGACTTAATCATTTATGCCATTCTATATTTATTCAGGATGAGATAAATGCATTTAAATCCAAACTCAAGTTATTGCTCCACAAGAATGCCTTTGTGCTTTCCTGAAGACAGTCTCTTTGTCAGAAATGAGGGATTTGAATAAAACTGTGAGCATCTTGGAAGGCAAAATGTATGATAAAAGTATAAGAACTGTATTACCTGATGTAAAACATAGGTACATTTTTGCTGCATTGAGCAAGAAGAATGAGTCCCTGCAAAATTTAAAAGTAGCTAAAGCTGAAATATGCAAAAGAATTATGTAATCTACATTCATAGGGTGTCTACATGCATAGGATTTTCAGCAAAGAAGCAAAACTGATATTGAAAACTGAAATACACAAAAAAAAAGATATTCTTCTTCTATCAGTTGATAATGTAAGATTAGAAATTTGAGATCTTTTTTTTTTCATCAAAATATTGCTAAGTAGCTCAGAGAATATTTCACTTCCTTAAAGGATGTAACTAATTCACTCATTATCATATGCAATATTGGCAAAGATAGGCAAAAACTGTTGATGTTTCATATGTTTTGGAAGTTGAATAGTTTAATTTTATGCATGAAAGTAAAATATTCTCATTATTTCAGTTTATATAAAAATAGAGAGGGAACAGAGACACAGGTCTATTCTGAGATGTGGTTTAAACTACTTTTTGGCTAAATAACTGGTGGTAATGATGAGTCCAGGAGCTTCTGTCATCTCTTTTTGACAATTTTATTTATCAACAGGGTGTGCATTATTGTGTGATTGTGAGATTCAGAAATTAAACCATTATGAAGATTATATGGATGAAAAGAATCAATTATTGTCCATTCAATTAAGAAGCTGATGGATATATTTAACTGAGAATTGTAAAAAATAAAACCAAATTCTTCTCATCTTTGGAAGGATGGGCATTCCAAAAAATGTTCTACTGACAGTTATAAGAAAGGAGAGAAGAATTATCCAGATAAAGCAAAAAGGGAATATTTTGAGGAGATGAAATATGTTTAACCAAAACGTTACACCATTGAATAATTCCTATGATATAAATTGGGATTGGGGTTATTTAGTAGTAAGAGGATGAAGATGGTAGTAGCTACTAATAGGTAAAAGATATGTCTCTAGTAATTGGTGATGTATGGAATAGATAGACCAGGTATTAATTGAATAGCAATCACAAAGTAATTAGGAAGGATTCTGTGTTCAAAGAATGTTTAATAAAGATTTTTTAATTGCAATATCAGACAAACAAGTAGTGACCTTTCTCTTTTTATCAGAGTCATAATTTTTTAGGATTCTCCAATCCTCAACATAATAAAAGAATCATTTGTATGCCGGCCATATATTTAAGGTGATAAAAAAGATTAAATGCAAAATGATTTCTCAGTAATGAAGAGCAACATTGATGTATTTGTAATTAGTTTGTAAGAAAATTAAAGAAATTGAGTGTTTACTACTTTGCTTTTAAAATGAAATTTTAGGAATGGAATTAAGGAAGTTTCTGTCAAAATGTGAACCAAGAAAGTATTCAATCTTTTCATGTTTTATAACTTTTAGATTAAAAAAATATCAGCTAAGTACTAAAATAATGCTCCATTTATGAAAGGGCCGGATCAAAAGTCATTGAATGGAAAGGAGTTGAATAAAGGATGAATTGATATAAAGCACGGTACTTGAAAGTAAAGCGTATGCCTGGGAACTTCAATTGTACCCATAGTTCTGCTGATATGAGTACTCCAGCAGAGTTTATGAATTTCAACTGAAATTCAAAACATATATCTTGAAATGAGAGGTTATTTAATTAAAAAATCAGAATTAATACTTTAAGACAGTTTTTATTCATCAATTCTTTCTCATTGATGATTTTTTAGTATAATATTAATATTTTCTCTGATAACGATACCATCTCTGTTGAATCTGTACATCACATCACAGATCCTTCATGAAAAAATATCTATAAAAATATTTCTTCTGTAATACATGTGATTTGTCTCAATACTTGTTTGCAGATACAAATATTAACACCCAAACAGAAATTAGAAATTCAGCTACCATGAAGTGGAAGACATTCATATTTCCATAAATAAATAGTATTCATCTGATGAATATTATTCATCTGAACTATGCTTATCAACAATCACAAAATGTACAATTATGTGACACATAAGAAACCTGCTTTATAATTCCATGACTAGTTATGGAACACAGTCAATGATTCTATGCAAATGAGCAATGTTGAAATAAAAAAATAAGTACAAAACACCTTTGTATGAATTTCATTTACAATGGAATGGTAATGGAAATATCATTTACTTCTTTTACTGAGCAAATGCACATAGAGAATGAAAGGAATGAAATAATTCTCATTTTTCAAGAAATACATGATTGATTACAGATGAACTAATGACATCTCCTAATATCGACATCCTCAATCTTTCTCAGAACCAAACCCAAGAGAGCTCAAACACCTTTACTTTGTCTTAACGATCCCATCTCACTGACTTGATAACCTTTGCTTCAATTTGTTGAGCTCATTTGCGATTGGTGCTGGAAGGTCACTGCCAACTTGTTCATCAAAGTACTTTGCAATAGCTTCCACCTGAAAACAAATGAAAAAATAAATGTTTTGTGAGCGATGATTTTTAAACTAGATCTATTTCCAATAAATACTCAAAATTTGGAATGACATTCATTGGTAGGATGTGTGCTTGAAATCAATCTTGGATCAATTTGTAAACATAAATAATTACGAGTTCTCAGATAAATGTTTTCCAAAAAAGTTGTACAGCATATTTCAGAAATTGATTAAATGAATTTTATGAATATTCATTTATAGACAAGGACAAAGACGAAATATAATTATTTCTTATCCACCTACAGAAGTGAATGTTGCAGTATAAGAAGCCTTTAACAAAAACAACAAGAAGTGTAAAGCTTTGATAAATGGGGGAATGGGAGAATCAATTTAGAATTCATTACATCAACAAGTATGGATGTAATATGCAATGCATGCAATCTAAAGGGGTGAAAACCAAAATTGTAAAATATTTTCAAATTCAAACTATAAAAACCAAATAATAATCTTCTTAGACCTATGACTTTAATGAAGGAGTGAAGGAAAACTCAAAGACATCAGCTAGAAAAGAGTACTCACTTCTTGAAGCCAGAAATCCTTGGGTAAACTGAAGAGCTGCTCCACATCTACAGATTCATTGAGACCGTCTAATCTGAGATCACCTTGCGCTGGGATGTAGCCAATAGGAGTCTCTGCTGCCTTAGCAGTTCCATCAACACGACGGAACACCCAATCAAGAACACGAGAATTCTCTCCAAATCCTGGCCACAAGAAGTGACCCTAGGAAGAAATATCACAAATTCATTATTTATATGAACATTTGATCACTCGAGGAAGGTCTTTGAAACTAAAGTGTGTTATCAAGTAGCAGCAATACATTAGATTTGAAAATTAAGTAGATTTGAAGCTCTAAAATTATATCCATTGCATCCTAATACTATTATTTCAAATTATTGGTCCAAACAAGTTCAGCTATTCTACCTTTGCATCCTTCCTGAACCAGTTAACGTGGAAGATCTTTGGAAGCTTTGCACCAGTTCTCTTCTCCATGCTGAGCCAATGCTCCAAATACTGACCAAAGTTGTAGCCAAAGAATGGCCTCATTGCAAATGGATCATGCATGATGACCTTACCCTGAAAATTGATGACAACGTTATAAATATTTCTTGCCAAAAGAAATTTTAACATGCTTATTCGCAAAATAGTAAAGCATCAACAATGCAAATGTACAACACTATTATAATAATCAATAATTCAATAATGCATGTAATGACAATAATGCTACCATAAGTAGTGCAATAATGAGATTCTGAGAGTCAATAATAATATAATCATTGTTGAGCAAGAATAGCGGTTTGATTGTTATTGAGTTCTTGAACAACATAAGTTAACTAACTATGAAAAATTCATAGGAAGTTGGTTAAATATATTTTACAGCTTATTCTTTTCAATTTTGAATGATGACATAAGTGCAGACAATTCTAGTGGATATTATTTTAATCCCATCTAGAATGTATTAGCTAAGGGCAAAGTAATTGCCATAAAAAGTCAGTTACCTTATGTTCAGCTGCTGCGGTTGATTCAGATCTAACAGATGCACCAATGAAGACTCCATGCTGCCAGTTAAGTGCTTCATAGACAAGAGGAACGCCCTGAGGCCTACGGCCACCAAAGAGGATAGCGTCAATGACAACACCATTAGGGTCTTCCCAGTTGGAGTCAATGATGGGGCACTGGCCAGCTGGTGTGCAAAACCTGCAAGGAATTTGTTTGTTATATTTTTAACCAAAATATGAAGGAAGATTTTCAAAAGAGGCAACAGCTGACTCTTTAGTCTTTACCTTGAAGCAAACGGTTTGGACATTTACGCGGGCATTGGACTGAACCTTTTATGTACCTTGAGTTAGGATGCGCAGCTGGAGTTCCAGATTTTTGATTCCATGGGTTTCCTCTCCAGTCTGTTACACTGACATCTGAGGAGAGCTCTTTTTCTAAACCTTCCCAGAACACTCCACCGTCACTCGTCCTGGCCACATTTGTGAAAACTGTGTTCTTGAAGATAGTCTTCATTGCATTTGGATTTGTGGAATAAGAGGTTCCTATGAAGAAAGATATCATAAATTAAGTGAAGGGCTACTTTCAGCTTTCAAGAGTAAAAATTAAGACTCTGTTGCATGGTGGAAAAAACTGATATTATTGGAGACTTCTAAGAAGTGAGAAATTTCAATATTATCAATAACAGTTGAGTAAAAATTTAAATTTATAACCTCCTTAATTTTAGAAATGGTTCATTTTTAAAACAACATTTGTTTTGTTTGACTTTATACTTTAGGAAGAGCTATATTTGATAAGCTATTTTCTAATGAATAAAAAAAGAATTAATATCAAATTAGAAGACTGTTATGCAAGCTTCTAGTGTTCTAGTATAGAAAGACTCAGAACTATAAACAGAAATTGATAACTAACCTGGTGCAACACCAAAGAAACCATTCTCTGGGTTAATAGCTCTAAGCTGTCCTTGAGCATCAAATTTCATCCATGCAATGTCATCTCCAACGCACTCCACTTTATATCCAGGGAGTGTAGGTGTCATCATTGCCAAGTTGGTCTTGCCACAGGCACTGGGGAAAGCTGCAGCAATGTACCTTTTCTTTCCTTCTGGGTTTGTGATTCCCAAGATCTGTGATTACGAAGAAATGATAGCTTGATGACAAGAGACATTTGAAAGTAAACTGAGGTGTAACTTTGTAAACACAACTTTAACATGCTGGCAAATTATAGTATATTCACATAATTGAAAGCTTCATACTTTATTCAGAGATTGAAATGAAATGAAGAAGGAACTGAGAACATTACCTTCATCTCAGATTAATAAACTTAGGGAAAATTTATGACATTTTTATCTTCTGTTACAATTACTTGGAAGATTGGTTTATGATACTCACCAACATGTGTTCCGCAAGCCATCCTTCTCTGCGTGCAATGGTGGACCCAATACGAAGGGCAAAGCATTTCTTTCCAAGCAACGAATTGCCTCCATAACCACTTCCAAAGGAGACAATCTCATTTTTGGCTGGCTTGTGCATAATAATGGTCATGTCTGGGTTGCAGGGCCACGTTGGGCCCTTTTCAGGTTGAGAGAGGGGGCAACCAACAGAGTGGAGCCCCTTCACGAACTCCTCTGGTTTGCTGGTCTTGGACAGGGCATCAAGAACCTTTGTGCCCATCCTGGTCATGATGCGCATTGATGCTACAACATATGGTGAATCTGTCACCTCTATACCAATTTTTGCTAATGGAGATCCAATAGGTCCCATGCTGAATGGAATCACATACATTGTGCGTCCTGTGGAAGAGATGAAATCACTATTAAATTACATTCTGTCTTCAACTTCTAAGTATGTAATGAGATTTTTTCATTTTCTGGATAGAAAATATAGGTGTAATGGCCTTTTTTACTCAAATCTTAGATATATAAGACTTAAGAAAATAAAGAATAGGAATAATTGGTCATCAAGATTATATCCCTTTCATTCATTATTTGCTTGAGAACTTTAATACTAAATCATTCTATTTTTTTATTCAATTTTAAATTCAAAAAAGGTTGTGAAAGCATTTATAAGTACTTCAATTGTGAATTTATCATAGATTAGAAATTATTTTCCAAATGGGGAATTGTTGAAATAAAACCAAGATTTTGAACAATAATTCCTCATGATGTCATCAAGATTCCAAAAAGTGACTGCCTCGTCCGTGAATTTTATTTTCCAAATGCTTGAAACAGCAAGAATTTGTCATGTCCCTGTATTTTTGAATTTCAAAAAGTTTCAAAAGATTCAATAATTATTATTCCTGTTAACCAAGGAGTTTTCTCAGAGAAAATACTTTAAGGTGCTTTACATAGGGAAAAATGTTGAGAAAAAACCTCAACGATAGTTTGAAGTTGTCGTTTTTATAACATAATGAGAGCTTACCTTTCATGCATCCTGGAAATCTCTTCTTGATCTCAGAGTCCATATCTTCTGGGGACATCCAATTTCCCAGAGTTCCCTTGACTCCAGGCTTTGGAGTTGGTATCGTTTCTTTTCTGTCCTTTGTGCAGATGTAAGTGCGTGATTCAACTCGTGCCACATCTTTCGGATCAGTTCTTGCCAGCCAGCTGCAAGAATAAGTGCGGAATTGAATGAAAATTCTGATTCTATAAAGGTTGAAATTCTGTATTATGATCTACATTTTGATGAACATTCAAGATATGTCAGTAAAACATATTGTAAGGAATGATGAAGGATGTTAAACACAAAACCTTCCTTATATATTCATGTTAATGTGAAATCTCATGATCCTGAGAAATATTTTAGAAACTAAAATTATTTTCTCTTCAAATAAAACCGTATTATCTTATTATGGGAAGATTGAAAAAAATATGACATCAGTGTAAACTGGAAAGGAAGATTAGAATAAAGAATCTCTATGACAAATACGTCATAAGTAATCAAAGAATGATTTACGAACTTCCTAGTTACAAGCAATCAAGAACTGAAAAATCTTTACTGAAAATTACATTTCTAATATCATAGATTCCTCGTAATTTAAAAAGGAGGTTTACAGGTGAATTGGCATGTAATAAATTAAGTGTGGCAGGAATTATATCTTTTATTTCTGATTTTAAGTCAAAAATATAGTGTGGAGTAACTTACCAGTTCTCATACTTGGGCAAGTTCTCAATCATCCCCTTTTCTTGCATGATCTTAAGCAGGTGGTCGTTCTCTGCTTCCGAACCATCGCAAATGTGAATTGTATCTGGTTGGCAAAGTTTGACACTGTCTTCAACAAATTCTTTTACCTGAAAAAATGGAAGAGAAAATTCGTTGTTACATAATTCAGACACAAATTGAGGGTGAAGTAATTTTACATTCAATTTTCATGATTTTTTGTGACAGATCAAGAGAAGATTGATTGATTCATAAAAAAAAAAGACTAAATTGGTTGTTTTATCTCCTGACATGCATTCAATTGAGAGAAAATAAGCTGTTTCATGCTCAAGTTTAATTAAAATGGTTCTAAATGGAATTCATTTGCATTTCTTTGAAAATAGTACTTCTGGCTTAAATGCATAGAATACTCCATGTGAAGCTGATATGATGCGAGAAGCTAATAGTTAATTGATATTATTAAATGTTCTGCCGTGTTTATACTGAAAATACTCTCACAAATTCAGGTTGAAGCCATCACTGATATCTTTCTTTGCTTGAAAAATTTCTCAATGATAGCCTCAAGGTGGATATAAAGTAATCACTTAGTGAAATTTACTGAAATATCGATCCTAGTGGCTCACTGAAAGATCTACAGACTGACACGAACACATAAATCAATAATTTAGATCAAGTAATTCACCTCCATTAGGATCTTTAAATGATTTTGGAATAAAAATCTGTTTCCACCTATTATGCATAGAACTATATTTAAAAGTGTTCCTCTTCCTTATTGCTTTCAGCATTTTAAGGCACAGTGATATTTATTCTATACATGAACTTCTAAATTCTCGTAAGATATTGCATATTAAGGAGAAAATTTATTAATGGAAGCTGAAAAGTTAACAATGAGAGAGTCAAAAAAAGTAAGAATTTCCCTTTCGCATAAATAAAACGTGAAGAGTTTGCTCCGAGTGGTTTATTTTCTCATTTCACTTTTATCGCAACTTTTAAGTAGTGGATGTCACCGCTGAACTACATCTTTATTTTCTTTTAAGCAAAAATAAGAACCAAAATGCATAGTAACAGTTGCGCTTGAGTATCGTGATTGGAGTGAATCAGGCTTTCGAGGGGTCACGGATTCCAGGAGATCAACTACGAAGAAGAATTTGAATGTTTTGAACCTTAAAGAAACGCTAAAATAAGGTTATTTATATATTGCGTTAAGGTATGAGCATCCTTACTTGTGTATAAGAATATCTTTACGTACGTGATATAACATCGTCACAACTGCGGTTTTTATGCACGTGAATGCATTGGTGATAGAAATTACTTTCATTACAAAAATCTAAATACGGATACGAAGTTTCATCGATGACCGAAACGAAACACGCTGGTATGTTTACATCATCCGGCGATCCTTGAGTTGGTGTGGCAGGGGGTGCAATTAATAACTTTCCTAATTTCTTCGACCTTAAAGGCTCCCTTCTCAGCGTGGAAAATAAAACGCCAAAATGCCTACCCCTTGTAGCAAAGATTTCTTCCAACTCCTTTCACATTTTTTTCCAGTATAGATGACAGAAATCTTTGCAATTATATTAATCATTACGATATTAAGATAGTGACATTTTCTGAAACTATTATATCATAATGGCGTCGCATGAGAATGTAAAACGTCTCTATCCTAGGAAATAAAGTCATTATCTCTGTTACCTTTAAACACAGATCCATCCGGAACCGTTTCTCAAGTTATGACGCAATTAACGACCTCTTCATGAATAGACTTGCTATGTCTATCGTGTTATTTAGCCATTACTTTGTTAGTACTTTGTTTGTCTCATTGTATTACGAAATAATTTTATTTTGTGGCTCGGAGTCGAGTTGCTAATCTTCGAATTCCACCATTGAACTGCTAAATTTCACTCACACAAAAATTATCATGAATCGGCACACTCACATTCAGAAGCGAAGAAATCACTACATTTAACAAAATGAGAAGAATTAAGGCACGCAAGGCATCTGAATAGAAAAGAAATAAACTGATACATTGCTGCAACTGTATCATTAAATTTGTTTACTGTGTATCGTTAGAATTACTGTGGCAACATTTATTTACATTCGAGACTCGGTAGTTTAGCGCCTGAAAGCTTATGTGACCACTCATGGCTTCTGTTCCCGATATTCTTGAATGGAAGTCGAAGCATTGGGTTTCATCGATGGCGTTTTACAGGAAGCTACACTTGCATGTAAGTTAATGGCAAAATTACATACGCAGAAGAATTGAAAAGGGATACTGAGGTTAAACCTTCCATTGTTATTCTCGAAGCGTAAGCGATACGGAATGCTTGTGAACATTCGTTCTCTAATGGTTCTATGCTTGTTATCCACTAAACTCCACATCCACATGTTAAACACTAAACAGTACTCACCTTTGGATGAAGTTTTTCCAAGTTGCTGCTGAGGGCGCAGAGAGAACGCGTGAATTGTGTGTACTTGCCCGTTCTCGAAGCCAAGCACGCGTTCTGCTTCTTCAGAAGCACCTTGCCGGTCTCGGCAAATGTTCTGAAACGAGAAAAATTTCCGTCTTAAGTACGTACGTTCATCTTTCGTAGTTTCATTTTAAAGAGCTTACGCTATCGTCAACAATGAAATGGCTTCACAATAAAATCTGCAGAATTAATTATTCCAGAGGGTGTGCCCTCTTAAGGTGAGGATATTAATGATAGGAATACATTTAAATATTAAGTGATCTATCAGTTTCTATTTCGATGAAGTTATTGTCGTATTTCACCAAGGAAATATCATAAATAATTCTCAATTGTTCCACCACTATTTTCATCACCTGTTTTCACGAAATTCGACAGTAGTTTGCTGCGACATGATTTTAACTTAACATGATTAATGTCACAGAAAACCTGATGCAATTCGGAAAAGAACCTCTATAAAAGCAAAGTATCCATGGTATGACGTATGAAGGTATGAAGTTGATCCATGCAATAGCTATTCCGTAGAACACTATCTATTTATCTCAAAGATTAGACTTAGCCTTGGTTATAAGGAAGAAGGATGTCGAGGGGACCTATCAGAGAATTCTCAGCTGCTGTTAACTAATACAATAGCAAAGGAGGGAATATTTATAAGTTTCTTCCATTATCGATTCCACATCTTAAATGTATTTACTAATAACTATTTCCATGCGAATTTTGTTCCCTCATTCGTTCGAATGACGAAACTCTGAAACGTCACACTTTAAAGGCAAAATCGCACAATATAAGCACAAAAGAACCGAAGAACAAGCGAAAACTAAGCGGAGAGGGACTTTCTTCGGCAGATCACGCGACTATGCACGGGGTTGTTCTTGCGCCAGTCCCTCCGCACTGATTTTCTTCAAAAAGGTAAGCGTCGGAACTAAAACGAACATTTAAAATAGCGTAGACACACCTAGAGTCTTGTATTCCTAAGATGCATAACGCTATGAAGATAAATGCAAATTCAACCTAAACATTGGAGAAATCCTAACACAGATCACTCGAGCGCTTCAGGTTACAGCTGATTCGATCACTAAGCAAATCACTTTTCCTAAACCAGCGGTTCTCAAGGCCTAAAAAGAAAAGGTACCTTTCCTGATCGAAGAGAATTAAGTCGCGAAACCCGCACTCATTTCCACCACGCTTTCCCACAAAACAATTTTCTAAGTCGAGGTTTGAGATCCAGCGGTCTGGATCACTTTCCTGCTAACCACGGATGCTATTAAAATTATGGAAAATTATGCTTACGGTGCGACTTCTGTCTTGATCACTCCAGGCATTTTGTCGTCAAATCCCTTCTCGGTTGGGAGTGAAGGAGGCTGCGAAGCGATAAAGACGCTAGACCCTCAGTGGACGAACCTAGTAAAGCCTCCACCTTTATACAGCCTGAGTCCACCCTTCCCACCACCTTCCCTCCTCCCCCCACCCCTCAACCTCCTCCTCCCTCAGCGTCGCCCTCATAGTTCGTGGAGACGTCTTCTACGACTTTCAACTCCCCTCTATTTGATTGGCATTGCGTAGCCATTGGCAGATCCATCATGGGGGAGGGGTTCTCAGGGGGTAAAAACCACCCCTCCGCAGCACAACAAAAATATTGCAAAGTGAATTTTCACCACGGTAAATGGGAAGTGCTGGAATTTCCCAGGCGCGGTTGTACTCCTCTCTGTTTACGCTTGCAATTATCCGTTACTAGGGAGGTTGTTTACAAAGTTTACGTTCATGGATTCTCGATCACTCCCCCCCCCACTAATCCTCCGCGTAATGGTGATGTCTGGGTCGCCCTTGAACATACCGGATTTCGGGTCTCCGAAGTCTCCAACCCTCTGGAAAGAATTCTTTTGCCTCCTACGGAGACCACCGTTCCGACGTGAATGAAATCGGTTGACAACGACCACAATCTCCGTAAGACTAGTCAATAATTCCGAAGATTTCGAGAATGAGTTGATAACGATTCCTCGATGTGTTTCGATAACGAAGGCATATCTTAGCGAGCGGAGCGCGAATTGCAAAGAAAAACATTTGATTTTGAAAATTAGTTCGCTGTCTGCGGATTCATTTGGAATTTAGAGTGGCCCGCCAGGTAGCGATGCTCCAAAAATATCCGTGATTTCTGAACCAAAAGACTCTTCTAATCAAAGGAAACAGTTCTATTTCTCCGTCCATTTTCACATTTTTCTTCCATCTCAAAATTCACGACGCACCAAATCTTACAGAAACATGTCTGAATTTAAAACAAGGAAGAGAAAAAAATTCTACGCGTCGACTGTAAACTTTAACACTGTCATCGCCGATTTAAAAGTAAAATAAAATTCTGAGGTAATCGCATACAGTAACATCGTAATGGTATTGCTATATATTCAAACGTAACAGTTAAATTGCAATGCTATCCTCACTGATTGTACAACAGTAACATCTTGATATTTGACGTAGACGTTGCCATAGGAATACAGGTTTTAAATTTTAAAGCTAATTTGTAATAGCGATAATGTAAAAATTATGATTCAATGTTTACCAAGTCATAGAAAACCCTTGCATTATGTTATAAAAAAGGCCCTTCAACCTTCATGGACTCCGGATAGCTTTGTGGGTAAAGCGTTCGTCTTCCGTGAAAGCAATTCCGTGTTCGATTCCCGGTGGAAATCCACGTGAAAAGTAACCTTAGCTGTAGAAGCATTTTTAAAATTTTCAACTGCTACTACATACTTCAACTTCCGGGTTAGAATATTCCCAGCTACAGGTTTTAAAGAAAATGAAATTTTCTTTAAAACCTGCAGCCTGCTTGGTAGATTTTTCGTATGGTGACTTAAGTTAGGCAGTATTTGCCTTTAAATTTGAAGTGCCGAGTTTGTTTACAGAAGACAGGAGCTAATGATAATAATACTGAAAATGGGTGTATTCAGAGTGACTTATAAATTAGATGAACTAAATGATGAATTCTAAATTGGACGGGGTGGTTCCAGTATTGCGAAATTTCAAGTATCACCGTCAAAATTGAAAATTTGCACGAGTTAATGTGATTGGATAATATTGCGGGTAATTCAGAAGGGATCTCCAAGGATACACAAACAATCTACCTAATCGGCACCTACCAACGGCGACGTAATTTTGAACGACAAAATGCGCAGCGAAAACCACCTGATTAATCTCACCTGCTCTAAACGCGGAAGCCCCTGAAGGACTCAGTGATTTGTATTCTAATGAGCTGTCACTTATAGAGGTCTCTATATTTTAGATCAATCCTATTTGAAAACGACGGATTGTTTTTGGGGAAAAATCACAGCTACTCATGGAGGTTCGCTGTAAATATAGTATGTATGCGCTAGAAGTTGGTTAAAGGTCCCAGTCTCTTCAATTACACGAAGGAGAGGTGTCATATTTTACGGTGGTTTGTAAATGTTCAATGGATCCACCAGTTACATTAAAATTAATTTGATTTCTGTTATCAGATTGAAGAATTAGAAAGCTGAAGCTCTTTTCGTTAATTGCTAAATTATTACTTTAATTATTATTTTAATAATTGCTATTTTTACTAATCTACACCTACACCCGCAAATGTTTTCAGCGAACCGCTTTACAGCGTTAGCCAAGGGGGTCAGTCACTAGGCAACCGATTTTTCTAGATTGTTACCATGGTGAAGAAAAATGACGCCATTAGTAAAACTTTTCACAGTATTTAATAGGGACCAAAATGAATGCCGATATATGTATACCTCGTTTCATACCTCTGTAGCTTTCATATCATCACAGCCAGGGGCGGATTTATAATTAGGCTGAGGACCTCTTCCACATGGGGGCCCCAATTAGACTAGGCTGATAAATTACCGGTAACAAATTGTTCTAGTTTTCGCTTCGAAAAAGAATTTTATTGATGTTGAATAAGTCTATATGATACGTTCATAAAATATACTGTATTGCTTATGTCACTGAAAATTGTTTATCCATCATTAACGATGATTTATAGAAGTGTTATGAGCTGTAATTCAAAACTTGTCAGCTTATCTTTGTCGTCGTGAAGTATGGGATTTCTCTATGCGATGGTATTTGTGTATTTCTTGAAAAAGTTCGAATTTTTACATCTAACTCCTCCTGAAATCTGATCTTAGCTCTTAGGACCCCTGATAGCTTAAATCCACCCGTGACCATGGTAACGATTGAGACACTAGTAAATGAAGGATACATTTAAATCCGTCCAAAAACGAAATGAGAAGTATGTATGTATGTATTCATTCATCAAGACATAGTAACAGGAAGTACTATGAAATATCTTTCGATAAAAGGGAACTTGGAAACACACTGATTCTTGAATCTAATCGAGTGATTTTTCTTGCTGTACCCGATCGTCCGCAGCGGCAGGTACATTTTAACCTTCTTTACGAGTGAAAATTGCAACTGAAATAGCCGATTAAAAGGAGAAGTATTCCTGCTGAAATTTGAGGCTCTAAAAATTTCAGGGGCGAGAAAAATGACGCGATGCATAAAAAATTAAATTGATGATGAAGTAATAGGACATACCGAAATCAGAGTCCGAGAGAATGGAAAAATTTTATCGCGAGTTATCGCAGTTCCCAAGTCATCAAATCGGGTTTTCAGAGCTTTATCACATTCCGTACTATATAAAATGAATTTCCCAGGAGTGCAGTCAATGGTCGAACGCATTCTTATCTTCTTTGCAAAGGAAATGTTATGTGCCCCATACGACCAAAGTACTCATGCAAAGTGCGAGAATTTTTATCTCGAGAACTGTTACTATCCTTACAATTTTTAATGGACGGTTGAGTCTAGAATAAGATGTGAAATTTTGTTACGAATATTTTGATTTTGATAAATGATTGGCATTTCACTTTTCGTATTGATTTTTCATTGCATCTTCACACCCATACATGTTTTACTTAAATTTTTGAAATACGATTTTTCATGTTTTGATATTTAAGTGTTTACCAGCAAGACCAGTTAACTATATTGAACGCAATGATACAAAGGAGAGAAATATTCCCCTCAGTTTTCGCATCAGCTTTATCCATCCAGGAAAACACGAATGAATTAGTATCTGCAATTCAAGATAAGAATAATATCTGAACGAGAACGAGAAAGTCGGTATTTTGATACTTTAACAGTATTTTAGTGTTCTGCTAACAAAAACATTCCGATTAAAAACCTCACACGCCTGCTATTCAGGAAAAAGTCATTAAGTTTATGAGTATGAAATGACAGTACTCACTATCTGTCGGCCAGGTAATCATTCCACTTCACTTGAGAAACACCTGTTATTACGTTTTCATTCTCTTAATCTTACGTCTATGATCAAAGGATAGAAATAAGTGGGTAAGTTATTGCGCAAAAGTTATTTGTCTAATCATAACATTACGCTTTCTCATGTAGGGAATCGAAACTAATGTCATCAATGACAAATACATCAACCTTAATTCTTTCCTATAGAAATGCACTGCCTAAAGGTATTAGGCAGAAGGCTGGTTAAACACTCAAACCCTCAAACACTTGGTACCAAAGCTTTGTGGAGGGAATGAGGCCTTTTGGGCGAAATGAGGAATGAGATAATTTGCTATTGTTGCCTCAATGAGCCCGAATGCTGTTAGAGGAACCATTCCAGCAACACACTAATTTGTTGAAAACCTCTTTGGAATATAGATGCATTGTCGATGATAGTCAAAATCATAAAAAAATTCTTTGCTGAAATGATTGTTGGAACCTTTGTTGATGCAGAATTTTCGATCCAGATTGTCACGTCGAGGAAGAGGGAGAGGGTTAAACAATGCGTCCTCGATTGTTGTAGAATATACTTTATGATTGATGACAAAAATCAATTGTTGGTGTAATTGTTGAAAGACGTAACTATATCAACAATTGTGATAATAATTTTTTACGAGTTTCCTACAGTAAATTTCTTTGTCTGAGCCAATGATATACATATCTGCTGTCGTATGCCTTACGCTTAAGTCATTAAAATCTACATTCATCGTAAAAAAATCATCAAACATTTTCCAAGAAGCTTCTCTTTGTCGTCAGCGATGGCTCGATAAATTTGCTTTGGACGAACGGTGATGAAAATGAAGTTCTCTTTCCGATATGTTGATGACGTACGAGCATCGCGAGAGATAAATTTCGGCTGGATAAGCCCTTTGAGGTCAAATTTTAACTACCACGTCATTCATTACATATCAGCCGTTTTTTTTCACGCAAGACGACTGGAAAATTTGCTTTGTGATTCTGTAAAAAAGACGTAAGAGCACCTCCGAACGGAAGATTTCGCTCGTAAAATATTCAACGATTCACGCAAGTCTTTTGCTCCATCATTTCCTAACCTTGATTTAAGGAGGAATCGGTCAGTTCAAACATGTAAAATTCCGTAACTAAGGAGAATAAACACGTCTCCATGGATTCGGAATTTTCCGCATCTTCTTTGTTTTATTACTAACCCAGCAATCGCGAGCATCGTCTTTCGCCGAAGAATTCCATCTTAGGCGATAAGGCGACGATTGATAATTTCAACAGGAATATTTCGTAATTACCGACTCTTCAAAGGGGCGATAATTTATCCATCGATTAAAATCGAGCGGTGGACTATGATTTCAGAGCGTTTTTACATTATCAGAGCTTCAGAAACTTCCCCAAAGAGGAACACGCCCTTTGGAGACTGTCAGCTACGAAAAGCATTACAATGGCATTATTACGTGTGAATAGCTAATATTCTTGTTAGGTAGATGTGCTTTATTAGGGCAATAGAATTGTCAACAATAGTGGTAGTAGATTAGTTTGTAAGCGATTAATTGATGTTTATCATCATTGTTTAACTAAAAATAGAGCCACAAGAATGAATATAACAGATAAAGCTTCCAATTAAAAATAAAGAGGGGGAGACATCTATACCTCTGAGAGGATTTTTTTTGAGTTGTCGAAATGCCTATGAATCAGTGACGCAGCAAATGGGGGGGTTTCAGGGTAACCAAATCTCGGAAAGATTAACTATTTTGCTACATAATCACGTAAATCTCCTCATTTTCTATCCAGTGAATGCTTTTAAGGGAGCTTTTGTGACGTCTCTTGTGAGATGTGTCGTGCATGATTATACCTACCCCGGTAAAGTGGGCATATTTTTGTTCTTTCAGCTGTCTCGAACCGCCCCAGTAAATATATCGTGGCTGCACTACCACAATAAATCTACGATGTTCCCTGTAAAATTCTAAATAGGGAGTATAGGACGTCAACGTCGTATCAGAAATCATATTTCAATCTTGACAACGGTGTGTGATCTTGGGAGAAAATGCCTTATATAAGGAACATTACGTTTTTTTACGGAGTACCGAATTTTAGTAATCTACGCGAATTTAATTTTCATGGATAAAGCGGATTTTGGATCCAAAATTTAGTTCTCACTATTTCCCCTTCAACGGAATTACTTAATTTCGCTTAATGATGGACCAAACCCTCATACATTTTATAAAACTGATTCGGCTTTGAGTTACAACATGTATACGTGTTTACTGAACTCAATTCATGTAAACAGAGAGATTCTCACCTAACCTTCGGGCAAGAAAATCCCAATAAGAAGGTATAAAAACATTCATAATAAATAAATATAAACCATAATGAAATAAATGACGCGGTTAGCCGATACGTTTCCTTTCCACTTACCAACGCTTGACGCGATAGTGTGACCTAACGAACTCATAAATCTCTTCAAAAGATAGTAAATATCGTGATATGAGACATAAACATGGTCATTTAGACATTCACCTTTAACTCATACCGTCACGACCGTGGAAAATTTCCTTCGTGAACTATATTGAGTTGATCTTCCAACATTTTTATGAGAGTCAGAGTTTGTTGACGTTGTTAGGCATTTGAATTCAGGCGTAACTACAATATCGCCAGCGAAAAGAGTGACTTTTTTAAAATTCTGCCATTCTTTTTTGGTTCAAACGATTTTCTTCTACGAAATATATTCCGGATGTAATATCTCATATGCTTTACAGATATTATGAGTCTTCTCTGTTACATGGGCCGGTATAATTCTGGGAGGAAAATCAGGGAAAAAGATGCTAACGTCAGTCCTTTTAGAAATTCATTTTTCCGCGGGTGGTACACATCTGAAACCAATTCAGGAAATTCACAGAACAGTGAACGTAGATTTTGATTAAAATCTGGAGTCGATGGAGTGGTTGATCCGAATCTGGTTGGCAAACGATATTTTTAGAAAAAACGTTTTTGATCGCAATAATACCCTTAAATGTGGGTTGGCGAGGGAAATTCCAAAAATCAGCCTCCGAAAACGACTGTTCCTGATGA
>KZ308437.1:142570-158802 GCA_000376725.2 Ladona fulva
ATTACTATGAAAACATTAAAGTTTAAGCTTTCTTTTCTTCTCGTGAAAAGCGTATGGCCAAGATTATATATATACAGTTTGGTCTTTTGATGAGTTTCTTCAGAAAAAAATGAGGCAATTTAAGCAGAGTTCCTCATCCTTTTCTGCTTCGCTTCCGAACGCAAACTTTACGGAACAAGTGTAGTATTCCTTGGTAAGTAAAAGAAGCATTTTCAGTTCTTATCATGCAATCAAACTGGGTAATAACAAATTAAAATTCAACTGAAAAATTGTCAAGTATTCATTCTTTAAAAAGTTCCAAAGCTTCGAAATTTAGGAAGACACGAATTGTGTTTTAGATTAATGACAAAAAATAATTCATGTAACAGTTTTAACTCGATGACTGAAACGATTGCATGGAACACTTTTTACTGGATGAAACCTCTGTCACATAGGTTTGAAGACGTAAGGAGTATCTCCTCGACTCCGCTTTATTCAAAAGTGAGCCTGAGACGTCCTCTTCGATACGTCACCGTTCCCAAGTCCTCCGATAAGAGAGAGTTGCGTTTATCGAGTGGACTCTAAGACGGGATAAAAGATATCTCTGTTGTCCCTTTCTTGGAGATAATCTTTGATCTCGGACAATTACGTCCGGGAAACTGCGAAAGCACCTGACTCTGAGGAATTCCTTCCAACGAAGCATTCGGGGACATTCCTGTGTATTGAAACCGCTCTCGATACGGAATTAACTTTTTACTGTCAAATCGGCTCAGGGGCGTGAAAGTTTAGGACAGTAATATCCTTCGAAGTTTAAAAACACTCCGTAAGCCGTATTCCGGCAGGCGGAACTCGCGTTTTGATACAAACGGGGAGCTCCGGATTACTGACTTCTGGGAAGTCCCAATGTAGTACATTTTAGAAACGATGTCTCCATCATCAGGGGCCCCCCCAGAAAGGAAGTGCTCCGTGATGATGGAGGCATTGTCTCTGAAATGTGCATTGGGACTTCCCAGAAATCGGTAATCCGGAGCTCCGCGTTTGTATCAAAACGCTAGTTCCGCCTGCTAAAATACGGCTTACGGAGTGTTTTTAAAACCGCTAATTCATTAACAGCCGTGCTCCAACTTTCTTTTCTTTCAGCAGTATCCTACTCATGAAATCCGTTTTCTTAGCCTATGTATTTGTCTGATTTCACTGATTTTTAAAGTATCTATTGCTAAAGAATTCATTATTAACCAGAGAAATTACATACGTTGTCCGAAGAGGTCTTCAAGCTAGAGGCAGATTTAAGCCACTGGGTTGAAGGTCTCTAATTAAATTTTCGAATTTTTTGATAAAATCCACAAATATACATCCCCTAAAAACCTCAGTCACTTTACTACGGTAAGATTGAACGAACACGTTTTGAATTACAATTGATAGTGTTTCTTTGCATTATAATGTATGTTGAATAGAGTTTTTTTACATTATATAGTTACCCATGCAACGTATTCCATGAGTGTATTGTGTAGACTTGCTCAGTAAATGTAAAATGAAGAGAAAAACCGAAAAAATATTGTTATTAAAAATTTATTGGCAGTATTATTGAGACCTCCGTAAGGTTGAGGACCTCAGCTAGTGCATATTGCGACTAATTTTAAAGCGGCCCCTTCCTAAAAGACTAACGGTGTGTAACAGGGAGATATTGATACTGTAACAGGGTGTGTAACAGGGAGATTGGGATACTGAACAATCCATATCCCTAATAGGTTACTTTCGCATATTCTTTGGGGAAAAATTAATTTTTGAAACGACTAATCATTGAATCAACTACCTTGAGTTTTAATCCCGGTATCTGAAAAAATGCGACTGGGATAGCGCATAATATTTGCAATGATGTCTTCCAAGAACGTAATATCTTTGAAGTATAGAGCAAATTCAGCCTATGCTTACATCCTCTTGTTTTTTTTTTACAAAGATTTCTATCCTATTTGGGCTCTCGGATAGCCAAGTGGGCAATGCGTTCGACCTCGGTGAAAGCAGTCCCGAGTTCGATTCCCGGTGGGGGCCTACGTGCGACACGAGCTAAGCTGTCGAAGCACTTTTAACAATACTACTACTACTACACTTTCAACAATACTACTACAACGTTATGGAGCATTAGGGTAACGTTTGCTAAATTGATCGTAACAATTCATAACAATAATATTACTCGTAGTATCCAATATTCGACTGCAACACTTGTCTGCATGGCTACTTTTGATAAATAAAGGGAATATAATAATGAGTTTTCATAAAAATGCGTTTCTACGCAACAATCAGTTGACGATAATAACAATAGTCTCACATTCAATTACAATAGTCTCGCACTTATAAATGTTACTTAACAATAACAATAGTCTCTCATTTATAACTGAGAGTCAACAATAGTTTCTCACTTATAACAGAAAGTTAACAATAGTCTCTCAATTATAACTGAGTATTAACAATAAAAATAGCCTCTCTTTTACAACTGAGAATTATCAATAACAAGTCTAACATTTATAACAGAGAGTTAACATTAAAATTAGTCTTTTATTTATAACTGAGAGTTAACAATAACAAGTTTCCCATTTATAACTGTGAGTTAACAATAGTCTCTCATTTATAACTTAAGAGTTAACAATAAAAATAGTCTCACATTCCATAACAATAGTATCACACTGAAAAATAATAGTGTAACCTTCATGACTGCATTAGCTGTGGAGTTTAGCAGGTTAAAGCAGCCTGAGGGTATGAAACTTAGCCCGAGGGTATGAAATGAAGGTAATGGCGAAAAATCAACTATCATCCAAATTTTTACAGCGTGACCTGATCACTAAAAGGTAAAATCACAAACGCAGCATAAATAAATTCAGGAAATGGAGTCTTTATTTATGACGGCGCAGTATACTAATCTATTCCATGGACCGGATACAGTGCGCTTCTTTCAATACTTCTGCAAGATGAATGTCACCTTCGTGAGATCACTCTTAAAGGAGAACAAGTCCTCCGTGATTGCGCATTGGCCCTATTATCTGAGGATGAGAGAAGGTCGACGGAGGAGAAGTGACACTCCTTAACTCACTGCTTAGTGATTCTCCATGGATTCGGTTATCGCGTCAACGCTGCGTTGATTAGACGTCAGAGTTTTTAAAGCGTGGGTGGCCATGGATACGTATTCTCAACTGTCTAAAAGCTTAATTCGTCACTACCGCCGATGTAAACAAAGATAGTTATAAACAAATATCATCGAGTACTTGCCAAAATTAAGTAGGATCTTCCTTAACCGGCGCTCTACCTTATCCGGCTGTAGGGAGATGCTTACGAGAAACTTAAAAACGAAATGGTTGCTAGAAGTTTGGGTGAGCAGTAAACTACTAAGTTTCGAAGTAGATTTTTACAGGAAATTCATTCAGTTATTTATTGGCGAATAATTTACGTTTATCTTCCCAGAAACAGCCAAAAAAATCGCTGAATCATTGTTAGGTCTCGAGTCATTGTCTTGTTGAAATATTCGCCACATTTCGTATCTACTGCATCTACTTTTCAAATGTATTATCACCAAAGGCGTGGTCAAGGGGGTGGCTTTGGGGGTTCAACCCCCCCATGAGAATTGACCCAAGAATAAACGAAAGCACGCGACAAATTAAAATAAATCAGTTTCAATTTCATTAGATTTTGGGAGGAAGTAATCCAGCCCCTGGATTGCAGGCAACTCAGTTTTTAATCCATTTCTCTCAACCCAACCCATGGACAAATTCTGGCTACACCTTTGATTAACATCAGTAAACATGATTTACCTATTTTTTTCTATTTCATGTAGAAAAGTACAAGAATAAGGTTATTTCTGCAAACTATCATTTTCTTAACCGGTGATACCCATGGTGAACAGACTATTAAGTATTTATACTCGAGCCTTTCCACCTAGGCTATTCCTCCGTTACCTAGCGACCATTCTAATGAAGGGGTCAATGGACAATAATTCACATATATAACCTCTAATATCTTACACAACCTTGTGCTCGAGAAAATTCCTCATTTCCAGAAATCCGTGACATATATTGTGTTAACGAAATAGGCTCAACACCTCTGATCTATTAATTACTAGCTCTTGGGCGTGAAATAGGGCGTAGCTTGCCTATCATCATAGGTAATTTGGATAGAAAGTTGGCGAACAGGAAAAGCAGTTAAAGTCGTAAAACTTTCATTTTTCATCATAACCGAAGTTGAATATCAGCAACGGTTACGCCATTGCCCATATCATGTCCAACTTCCACGTTTGGAGTCCACCGCGTCCTTCGAGAATTTTCGTATCTCAGCTACTCCGTTTATCGAAAAACTTGTTGTAGTTACGCGAGGAAACAGTAACCAAGGAGACGAATAGCTCATGGAGGGATTTAAATCTATCGAACGTTGAAAATCAATCCTTTGCCCGAGTGTTCTCATACACTGATCATTTTTACTTTTGCAATTAATCAGAATATGCCATCAATGCAATGTAATTCCTTAAATTCCTTTAGGTATGAGTAATTCGAAATTGTAGGTTCGAAGTTTTTGAAGTTTGCTTCATTAATGTGCATAATTTCAGTTTTCTCCTGCAAATAGCGCAGCTGTAGGAAGATTTAAAAATTGAGTCTGTCCGTTATAAACGTTACAGATAAAGTGCTATGATTGAATTTCTGTGAGTAGAGAAAGGAACGGTAGGGAATATCCACAAACGTTTGTGCAAAGCCTATGGAACATCTGCATCCGATAGGAGTACGGTTAGTTTCTGGCTATGGAAGGTGAGTGATACATAAGGCATTGAAAGTGAAAACCTGGGTCTATAACCAGAGCGAGGACTGGCATCGACAGGGCATACATGCCCTAGAGAATCGCTGGAAGATGGTAATAGAACTTGAAGGAGATTATGCAAAAAAATAGACTGTGCAGATAAAACATCATTATTTCATGAGCGAATTTAATTTTTGAAGAACAAATAGTTTTTGAGAAAAAAAATGTAGTACATTACTTTCTTACCGACCCTCGTTTTAATAACCACTACGAAAGACCCTAAACTGCGTGTATAGTAGAGTGGAGATTAAATTATCCAAACTATCAAAGCGAATTTTTTCGTTTCACGTAAATTGTGTGCTGTTCTGAGAAGCATTTTGCAATTTCTCATGTAAAGTACTTTATAGGATGGTATAAAATATACCACGAAACGAAATGGGCATCACTTCCTTAGTTCTCGAAAAAGACATAAGCCCATTAGTAAAATTTATTAAAGTCAACATTGCAAAACGGTTTTATCTCCGAAGGTCAACTCTAGGAATTCTGCGAGTCCGGTAGTCACCCGACTTTACAGCGGAAAATTCCGATAAGAACAATTTTTAGCGAGGATTTCGTAAGCCTGAGTTTTGAAAGATAATCAAAGGTTTATGAGGAACTTTTAGACGCAATAGTAGAAACCGACGAACAAAAGAAAGCTTTCGGATGATGGATTGATTGTTTTTATCTTTTGGAGATTCTCTTCCAGGCCTCAAGTGTGTGCTATCTACTATCGTCAACGTTCGTAAAAATGTTGTTTATCTACGAAGTTGCTATGTTTATAGGCGTCTCAACAACTGTGTTTATTAGCAACCGTGAGAGATGTTATTTATTTTGAAAATCTGCCTGTTACAGGATCCGCGTCGAAGGAGAGAGAGATACTATAATGAAATTGTGTCCTTGCTGATCTGTTGAAAGTAGAGGCAAGTTAAGCAAAGCAGTTAAAAGTATGGTTTACCTCCAATGTATCTCAGTGAGCTATTCAGGCTAGGACAGAGGGTGGGGATTCTGCCTTAGGACCTCATACGGCCTACTTAGGCATTCAATTTAGCCTGTTCGTAACTTCCTGATGCAAATGAAGGCTCTTAAATGATTTCGTCACCCGATCTCGTTTTTAAAATCGAAAGGAAATGGTAAATATTTTGCTTCTTATATTCCATTCTTCCTGACGATTGAATTGGTTGGGGGGTCATTAAAAGGAATGAGTTCAAAACCTATCGATTGACTGATTCAAAGAAAGTAAATTTGCAGTCATCGGTATTATACAACTCCCTTCTACTACTTCAGCCGATCCGACAACGAGCGTAAAAAAACAGATGCGAGGAAAAGTCGTTTTAAGGAAAGAAAAGAAGGTTGGAACACAGGTGTTAACGAATTAGAGGTTTAAAAACACTCCGTAGGCCGTATGTCATAAGATGGAACTCACGTTTGGAGGCAAACGGGAAGTTCCGGGCTACCCATTCCTAGGAATTACCCTATGCACATTTCGGAAACAATGTCTCCATTCTCAAGGGGGCCACAATTGGAATTGTGGTTGCGGGGTTCAAAGTGTTTTTAAACCTCTAAATTGTTTTAGGGATTCATTCTTTCCGCAAACATTACGCGGCAACAATGAGCTGAAGAGGTAAGTCGAACGCTTGGTGTTTACACCCCCTGCCACACGCCGAAAAGCGGCTTGCAGGGTATTTATGTAGATGTAGATTAGAATATTTACAATAATTCCTTCGATTGCAGCCTGGCGGTTTCTAGTGAAGCAGAACGGTTTGTACATGCATTATTGATAATGGCAGTTACATATAATTTGCATACAATAATGGTTGTGGGTAATACATTAATGTGGAATCTATTTATATCGAAATGGTGCATGTGAAACTATCGGGCTGCACGTGGGTTACACATTGACAATATTTAAAGTTATTCGACACCAAAACATTAAAATGTATGTACCGCTGCATGTTATACACAGGGAAAGAAATTTAATCGACAATTAAACTAAAAGAAGAATATTTTCCATTTTTCTATTGACACTGAACATGACTCCAGCGAAGCGAACGAAACTCCAGCGAAAGAACGAATCCAAGTTTGTCCAAAGAAATTATAAAAAAACGAACCGTGTCCCAGAAAAAACAGCGCTTTTTTGTTTGTGGAATAGCTAGGTAACAGAGCATTTTTATTAATATTACACTCCGGCCGTTATTAATTAGCTATTGACGATGTTGATCAATAATATGTATCGTACTCAACTTGGCGTGGTGATGAGAATTTTCAGACTAATTTACTATTACTTCTCTCAAATAGATTTGGAGCTAGCCACGCCACGGTTCCCATGGCAATCGCATTCTACAAGTCGAAGAAAAACTGAAAGCTATTGACGTGCGAAGAAGAAACTTTGTAAACAAGTGAATAAGGCGCTTTCTTTGCGAATGTGGCCCGAGGGACTAGAAACGGTTGAAAATAGTTAAGGTGGAGTACCGAAATGAGAGCGGTGAGACCAATTTGGGTTGGGTAAGCGAAGGAATAAGGAATTATAGAGCGGTGGGTCTCGAAGTGGTTTTTACTGTCCCTTCGTGGGTCAAACCCAAGGAAGAGGGGTTTATGAGTGAATGCGGGGTCCTCGGGGATGGCCATTTCCTTTTCTAACTCAGGTAGTGGTTCCAGAGAATAAATCTATTCTAGCGAGTCTGTTGCTGCGTGTTCAAATGAAGCTATCGTCTCATTTAAAATTCACATGCTAATATTTTGAATCAGAGGTTTAAAAACACTCCGTAAGCAGCATGTCGGCAGGTGGAATTCCATTCAGAGGCTAATAGGAAGTTCCGGATTACCGGAATATCCCTATGCGCATTTCAGAAACAATGTCTCCATTCTCAAGGGCTCCACAGTTGGAAATGAAGTTTATGCTGCCGATTTCCATTAAAGATTAAAAGTGTATTTTGCTTCAAATGTTGACATGAAGTCTTCCGTATGTATAAAATAAACAGTCATTTTTAGAGATATACGTTGAGATTTCTTCCCAACTTCACACCATTTTCATTAAAACTTATGTGATGTTTACCGTGAAGAGACGCAGTGGATGAAGGGAAAATTAAAGGTCAAACTTACTATCGGTATGGCTGAGATCCATCGAGTTTCGTTCATTTTATCAAAATTCTCGTAATATATTATGCAAAAAGAATATATTACATATACTTTAAACCACAAAAACTAATTGTTTTGTGGTTTAAAGTGTATATTAAAAATTCTTCATATAGCAGAGTAGAGCTTATCAAAATTCAAATAGTCACCAATCATTCATATAGCCTCGTAATCAGTTTATAGCCACTCGGCCTTAAATATTCATTTAATTCCTTCCTCTTTTAAGACCAATTTATCTATAAAAGAGCAGCAATAAGCAATTAATTCATCGTTTTCAAATGAATAAGCGTCTTATTTCTCGAGAGTATCAAAAAAGAAAGAAAGAAGAGGCATAAAATCGAGGAGGAGTTTTATTTATTTTATTGATTGCATCACTACGGTTACAAAACGTATCCAAGCAACAGCCAAGTCCGCCGGCTTCTTTATCTTATTCGACGTTTAGTGCTACCGAGTCGCATCTTGGCATATCCAGCAGTGTCGTCACAGAATCAGCGCTTGTGCCCGCCTAATGGATCGGTGATTTCGATGGAGGAGAACTTGTAGGACATCTCCTATTCCATAGAGACCATCGCCTTGATCTTCCGCATTCAGATGTTGCTTGAGAACATTTTTGCGAGGAAACCTTTTGCGCTTTCAACCATAGAGACGGATTATTACCATAGAAACGACTTTTGTATTCGTTTCTATGATAATAAACCGTCGCTATGGAAACGACTAGAAGGTTGTTTCTATGGTAGTATGATTATTGGACAGGTGCATTTTGGAACATGAATGAATTAATAATTAGAACTTGACTTAACTTAATTAATAGAACTGGTCCTCCTGACGACGAAGCCAACTGTTAAATCAGAACTCATGCATTTCCCTATAAGAATACACAAGAAATTTAGACCCATTTTATAGTAAGGATAAGAATGAATGATGAAATGTATGAAGAGGTGGACATTTTGCATTCTGCGTTTAGGATGACAAATCGCGAGTAAAGTTTACCAGCAATTTACGAAAAAAGGGCCAATTAACGAGAAAGTGCTTTTCGGTGAGTAAATAGTGATTTCGCAATCTCTTTAGTAGCACATAATTATTTCTGAGAATCCAGAAAGTCGCAATTGGTATTGCAATAGTCAATTTTTTTCTCCCCGTTGAGAATCAACGGGAAGTTTGGCTAATTATATAATTATTTTCAAAAAGCTAACCAGTATGCGAACTCTAAAAAATTACTAATTTAACAGACTCAAATTATCTTGGGCATTCGGAACCTTAAAATATACTCTTTTTAACATATAAATGGTGAGATGGGTACAATATCACAATAATTGCGGACTTTTTGTAAACAAACGATAATGAGAGACAGCTGAAATTTTTAATTTAAGGATGAAGTAAATCCTGCGGGGAAATAATTGAATGAACGCAATCAAAAGCTGTAGTAATGTTTTTGGCTATTATTAAATAATAGAATTCATTCATGTTCCAAAATGCACCTGTTCAATAATCATATTACCACAGAAACAACTTTCTAGTCGTTTCCATAGCGACGGTTTATTACCATAGAAACGACTACAAAAGCTATGTTTCTATGGTAATAAACCGACGCTATGCTTTAAAGCTCAAAAGGTTAGAGCAGAATCTATTTCTCCTGGACTCAAATCTTTCGATAACAGGAACAATGAAGCCCTTTTTGACGTTGGCATGGGATTGTTTACTCGACAGCCAATCGGATGACACTGTGCTTTGCGTCAGTATTTACCTCGTGCGCAGCTGAAATGCATTTCGAGGCCTCGGCTTGTTTTTTGACGTTCGCATCTTCTTTTTTCCTTATGCTCGTTTCATAACGATCCTGAGGTCTCGTTTAAAAAAAATCGTTGCAAATATTTCTAACCTATGAGAGTAAACAAACGCCGTGTTGTTTTGAAAGCACGTTCTGATGCGTCTCGTTGGTAGGAATCCCCTGAACTTCAGGGTCTCAAGAGTCCACGTTCTTTCACAACGCTTCCACAAGATCTGATTTTATCTGAGTGGAAAAATTTATTATATAGTGTTTTTTTTTTACTAGCTGAAGTGTCCGCTGATTCTCAGCGGGAGAAATAGAGATGGAATTAATTTGGTAGTCAAATTTTTACTAAATATAAGCCATAATTTCTCATCGGGCATCAATTATCAATGTATTCTTACATGAAAAGGCGGCAGATCGGATTCAACAATGGAATTAGTCGTCAGGGGGACAGTTTGTTTACAACTTCAGAATTTTAAAAAAGTTTCGTTAATTTTATCAAAATTCTCGCAATTTTGAACAGAATACAATAATCCACGGCCAAAATAAGAATCTTCATTCCATTTCCCTTCTCTTGGTTCTTGTCTCGATTATATGCGACTATTTTTTCTTATTTAATTTTGCAAAAGAAGCAAACCCTGCAAGAGATAAAAGGGAACAGAAATACAGGATTCAACAATGGAATTAGTCGTCAGGGGGACCGGTTGTTTACAGCCACAAAATGTCACAAAATGTTCGCGCATTTTATCAAAATTCTTGCAATTTCGAATCGAAAGCAACGTTTCACGGCCGTAGTAAGAATTTTCATTCAATTTCCCTTCTTTTGGTAATTTTCTCGATTTCGTATGTCTATTTTTTCTGATTTGATTTTGTAAAAGAAATGAAGCCTGCAAGCGGTGAATATGAGGTTTACGTGCATTTCTTATGGAAACAGTTTTAGACGTCTGGCGTCGAACCGGGGACAGTTGGGCGAATAAAAAGTATCCTATTATCTGTCCGGGGAAGACAATTAAGAATCTTCAAAGTTTGAAAGTTTTGCGAAATCTGGTTCTCAATTTTTAGGCTGACAAACATACTTACATATACCAAACACTCTACTTTATAAGACTGAATAGTGATTGAATCGTTTTTGGTTTCCGGGTTGCGTAAATGGTGTAGCGTTTAGCTTCTGATTTAGCACTCCTGGGCTCAATTACCGGTGGGGACCTAAACTCTCCCGAAATTGAGTGAGAAGTGCCATATATAAAAGTAAAGTACTAGCGGAACATTCCTCTGAGGGATATTGCCTAGCAACATGGCATTAACAATGGGTAAAACATGGTCAGCGCAATGACTTCCACGTCGCTGTATTTGTCTTTTCGTTAATGGACCCGCAAATCAGGAAAATGATGGAACATACGCTACAGCAAGTAGTGTATCCTTGGAGATACATTTCATAGAAAATAATACCCTCCAAGGACCAGTAGACCCTCCAAGGAGGGTCTACTGGTCTTTAGGGAGATTTCACTGGGAATTAGGTTATTTCTGGTTTCTTCTGTCTATTAAGTCCAATTCTGTCCAATGCACAGTTATACTTGTTTTAATCGTTACATCGTAAATTTATTTTAATTTAGAAATTATTGCAATATTGTACAACAGGAAAACATGTCACGAAAATTCAATTAATATTTCTTATAACGGTCAATAGCCGTAAACTTCAAGGCAAATCGCAGAGTTAATCACACGTTTAACTATCATCTGTTAATTTGNCAAGAACTTCCGGATCTAAACGCCAGCTTTGGCACGTTTAGTCTCTCTTTGCGGAGTATCATTAGCAAACCTAGTGATACAATAAACGCAATTTCTTGGAAAACTTCTGATTTGTGGACGGTGGGTTGATTAATATAGATGACTTACACTGTGCTTTGGCGAACATACTTTTCTGTGGAAAATAAAATAAACCATAAGAGAGAGAGAGAGAAGAAAGATATGACACACCTAGGCCTCGAGAATTACGAATGTGTTATATTTTAATTAATTCCTTTTTTAAAATGGAAATTCAAAGTGGAAACTGTGAAAACGTACATCAAAAATATTATCAAGAGAGTATTATTCAATTTTGTTTTTAATCTTGAGAAAACACAATTTCTTCAATAGTAAACAACTGATGTTCTTTTTTTATCGAATTGTGATAAATAACGATTGTTGGTGCCTCTAGACTGCGGCCTCTCATTGTTGTAGATTGCCCACTTACGGGTTGACATTGAAACCATTTACCCCACATTTCTAGAGAACAGAATTTTAAATACAAGCAACGAAAAAAAAAACGGTCGAATGCCAAAAAAATTATCCCACACGGTAAGAGACGAGACTGATGTCATCGATTACGTAACACAAAACTTTGCATATTAAGTGCTCTGCTTTAACATAAATGAAGACAGGTAACTGTAAACTAACTACACGAACTGTATCGCTGGTGCTAGAAATAATTCAAAAGTAGGAAATGAAAATGCTTTAGGAAGCTTTCTTGAGCTGCGTGTTAAAAATTTTACTTCCTGAGGGGTCCCTTAGAGTCGTAAGAGCAAAAGAACGCCATTTACACTCCCTCTAAATCATTCATAGTCCACGCGCTCTTAGCTTGAGCATGTGTATCACAAAAGCTAGCAAAATGCCAAAATGCTGTTTGTCCTATTAAGAGTTCCACGATCACGAATTCACGAATGCGTCACCCGGGTCGTTTCAAAAGTTTAGCTAGAATTCAACAAATTTACCGATCTCAAGTTGTGCCTTATCCCCATATTCTCTCGAAAATCTATATATAGGTAGCTAAATGTCTTCCCCGGGCAGATAAAAGGCTACTTTTTATTCAACTAACTGTCCCCGGATCGACTCCAGACGTTTACAACTGTTTCCATAAGAAATTCATGTCAAGTTCACTTTTCTCGCTTGCAGGGTTTATTTCTCTTGTAAAATTAAATCAGAAATAATAGTTCTAAGACACCGAGACAAGCATCAAAAGAAGGGAAATTGAATAAAGTTTCTCATTTTGGCCGTTGAATGTAGCTTTCGATTCGAAATTACGAGAATTTTGACGAAAATATACGAAAAATTTGTGAATTTTTGAAGTTGTAAACAAGCCTTGACAACCGAGCCAATTTTTGAATCCGAACTCACGCATTTCCCCAAAAGAATACACGGAGAATATATGCCCATTTAAAAGTAATCATGAGAATCAATGATAAAATTAACTATTTCATGATTTCTGAAAGCTCAGTTCCCTTACGATTCCACTTTCTTTTCACGCGTATCCTTTTTGGTGTGGTTCCTTGGTAACGCTGGTCACATTCCATGTAAACATGTATGTTCGTAAACTCCCGTTGCTAGGATGTATATATGAAACAATTTTTCGTAAGTTTCTCAAAGTGTTATCACATGTTAAGTTACCATAGCAACGCGGTACACTTGCAATCTTTTACCATTGGGATCTGATGCTTTCCTTTTTACTAGATAATGTTTAAAAATGAAGTTGATATTCTTGTTTCATTAATCAATAAACAATTTCTTCCATTATAAGTTTATAGTTAAGTTTATGTGCGAATTTAGAAAATGATTGAACGCAGCGCAGTTTATCAAAATAAGTTTTCTGTTTCTTTTGCGATATTTTGAATGATTTGCTATGAAATGTATCTACCGATAATAAGGAGACCCTTTTGCTATACTCCTTTGTAAGGATATGTAAGTAAATGATTGAAAGAATATGTACTAGAAAAAAATGTGATTACTCTAAAAAAGTAGTAAAAAATTGAACGTCGACAACTAATAAAATACTCTAGAATGAACGATACAACAATTATGGTTCATACAAAGAATAATATAAAATATTAAGTATAATTTAGTTTGTCAAACATAAGAAAATTCTTCAACTCTGTGGTACCAACGTTTCACGAACAAAGATGTTGGATTTGAAGACTACACCCGCTTGAACTTTATGAATAATTTACAGGGTTCACAAAATACCGGAGTAACCTATTTTCATTTCTCCTGTTTAATAAGTTAAAAGCAAGGCCCAATCTAGGATACTTGCAGCACACGTTCAAGCAGCTCAGAGGAGAAATTTTAACTAAGAAAAGACGTAAAATACATTGGAAACGAAAGAGTGTTTTCTAATTAAGGTTCGAAGTGTGTGACAGATGTTGCTTAGGAATAGCGCGCAAGACTATATTGGCTTTAAAAGTGTGAAATGTAGCGGTAATAGTGTTATTCACTCAAAAATGAAACCTCAGAGTAAATAAATGTGGATTTTGTTCATTAACCATGACAATTAACGATTATTTAGATCAATTACAACATCTTAATCACATATTTGACGCGAAATGTTGAAAAATATCAGCATCTCACTCTAGTTTAATACCACAGTGGCTCTTAAAATCCTTTATATTGATCAAATATGGCACTCTCGACACAAACGGCTCTCCATTATTGCCCCGTACCTTATTGTTGCACAAAGCAACCACTGATGCCCATTGTTTATTGAACTGTAATGGACAACGATTGTTTGTGTTTGGACTGCGGACTCTAATTGTTGTAGATTGGCTACTTACCGGTTGATAATAAAAGAATTTGAGTTTAATCCACATTTATAGCGAATAGAATTTCAAGTATAAATTTAGCTATTTTGTTGGCTATTTCAATGGAAATTACTCGTACAATTAGTCCCAATTTACCAATTACAGTACAACACTTAATGAAAAAATAAATAACGTAATTAACCTAAATACCGTTCACTGATATGTTTTTGAACATACATAACCATTTTCGGAATTGTTTGGCAATGTTTCCTAGCTTCTGATCGAGTTACTCTTTCAAATGGCTAATCATACTTGAAAAAGAGTGGTTTTCGCCTAATCATACTTTATCAAATGAAGTAGATGATTATCACTGATCAGCAGAAATAGCATTAAAAACCATTTTCCTCTTTTAATTAGGCATTCATGAATTTCACCAGGTAATACGCTTCTACAAGAACTTCCGGATCTAAACGCCAGCTTTGGCACGTTTAGTCTCTCTTTGCGGAGTATCATTAGCAAACCTAGTGATACAATAAACGCAATTTCTTGGAAAACTTCTGATTTGTGGACGGTGGGTTGATTAATATAGATGACTTACACTGTGCTTTGGCGAACATACTTTTCTGTGGAAAATAAAATAAAAATAAACCATAAGAGAGAGAGAGAGAGAGAGAAGAAAGATATGACACACCTATAATTTAGGCCTCGAGAATTACGAATGTGTTATATTTTCATTGATTCCTTTTTTAAAATGGAAAATCAAAGTGGAAACTGTGAAAACGTACATCAAAAATATTATCGAGGGAATATTATTCAATTTTGTTTTTAATCTTGAGAAAACACAATTTCTTCAATAGTAAACAACTGATGTTCTTTTTTTATCGAATTGTGATAAATAACGATTGTTGGTGCCTCTAGACTGCGGCCTCTCATTGTTGTAGATTGCCCACTTACGGGTTGACATTAAAACCATTTACCCCACATTTCTAGAGAACAGAATTTTAAATACAAGGAACGAAAAAAACGGTCGAATGCCGAAAAAATTATCCCACACGGTAAGAGACGAGACTGAAGTCATTGATTACGTAACACAAAACTTTGCATATATATAAGGACTCTGCTTTAACATACATGAAGACAGGTAACTGTAAACTAACTACACGAACTGTATCGCTGGTGCTAGAAATAATTCAAAAGTAGGAAATGAAAATGCTTTAGGAAGCTTTCTTGAGCTGCGTGTTAAAAATTTTACTTCCTGAGGGGTCCCTTAGAGTCGTAAGAGCAAAAGAACGCCATTTACACTCCCTCTAAATCATTCATAGTACACGCGCTCTTAGCTTGAACATGTATATCACAAAAGCTAGCAAAATGCTGTTTGTCCTATTAAGAGTTCCACGATCACGAATTCACGAATGCGTCACCCGGGTCGTTTCAAAAGTTTAGCTAGAATTCAACAAATTTACCGATCTCAAGTTGTGCCTTATCCCCATAATAATAGTCCTAAGACACCGAGACAAGCATCAAAAGAAGGGAAATTGAATAAAGTTTCTCATTTTGGCCGTTGAATGTAGCTTTCGATTCGAAATTACGAGAATTTTGACGAAAATATACGAAAAATTTGTGAATTTTTGAAGTTGTAAACAAGCCTTGACAACCGAGCCAATTTTTGAATCCGAACTCACGCATTTCCCCAAAAGAATACACGGAGAATATATGCCCATTTAAAAGTAATCATGAGAATCAATGATAAAATTAACTATTTTATTTATGAGATAAGAAAATTATCTTGCCGAACTGATTTAGCTTTATAACGAACTATGGAACTCGGTTGTGTGATTTACTTATTTATCTATTTGCTGCCAGTAGATTGTCTTGTGGTGGCCATTTATATCCATGGAGATTATACCTTTTAGCACTGAACTCAGTGAATTCAACGAAATTTTACTCTCGAACGATGACATATTCTTTGAGAAACTCAAAACTCACTTCTACGT
>KZ308437.1:160158-194224 GCA_000376725.2 Ladona fulva
TAGCAACGCATATATTTGAAAAACGTTATACGGATACAGCTATGTACTATCCCTTTATACTAGTTATTAATTAGAAAATATATGTTTATATTTGACTTCACCGTAATTTGTGTATTAATAATGCTATTTTCTTTGCGTTTTTATTCTTTTCGGTTGTTAAGTTGACGTAACCGCTGGTAACATTTTAAATATCCGTGTAATAAAAACAGTATTTTTTTTCAAATTGCTTTTGTTATTGTTTCAATATTTCTTTGTTCTCCGGTATTTTTCTTGATGTTTTATCATATTCTAATGCTTTTTTCTTGTGATTTATATTCATCATCTGTCCCCGTCTGCACTTTTTGGCGTGAGTGTACAACTATACCCTCTATTTCTCTTTCAGTAGTGTTGCTAGCACTTTCCTTTGTCTTATTTTCACCTTGTTGTGGACAGATAAATATATCCATAAAATTTACTGGATGGATTATTGGCATTTGTTAATTTTTTACGAAACTCAATTCAAATCTAGAGAGGAATTTAAATTTCGTTTGAATCTTACGGGATTTTTCCGCTGTCCGGCGACAATTAGACGGACGACTAGTTCGCGGATTGACCGCGAGCGGCGCCACGAGATCCGCCGACGCCTTGGCGTAATTCGCGCGTGGAAACGGAGGCTGCGGGACCAATAAAAAGAGAAAGATACGCAGATTCCGTTGCCAAGCGGAGCACCGAACTCGACCTTGGACAATCCTCCTTGGACCAATCGCCGATCGTTTGCTGAGGGGTGTGTCAACTTGGCCGCCGTGACGTCACACTCGAAGGTCGCGCCTCCTTCACTTCCGTATCGCTTCGATTATTGCGTCAAATTCCTCGGCTAAATATACCTCCCTCCTTGGCGATGCAGCGAAAAAAATCCGAGTGGACTGTCGTCGGATTTTCGATCCAGTTAGCGCTGGTTTGACGGTGGTCGCGGGTTTCTTCCCCGACGCCTTCCCTAGGAGCGTAACCATGGAGTAAAATGCAATTTTATTGATTTCCGTCGGCAAGGAGGATTGTCAGGTAACGCCTTGCGCACCTAGGTAACCAAGCTGCCCCTGTCAACGGTTGGGAGTGCATGGACCCTTCGAGTATCTGTCGATATCTAGATCTCCTCTGTCTATTAATATCGCTCTCGCGAAAACGAGTTCGATAAATCGATTCGTCCTCGGCTAAATTGCTCTAATTTTTCGCTCGTGTTGTGGCGGTGGAAGGGGTTATCAGCATTCGCGCAAAAATGCTCTTGATTTCCTGGTCCATCTTTTCGAATTTCAACCCTACTCTCTCCAATTCACACACCCCTTCTTTGTGGGTGTTTCCCTGTTCTGGATACTTTTTCCTAAGATTCACTTAATTTATTTAATTAAAAAATGATTGTTACTATTATTAATTAGATTAAATTTTATTATCGTTCATTAATCAGAAGTAAATTAAATTGACGATGGGATAAATGGCAGAGGATACTTTATAGTATCAATTTAATCCAAATTAAAGACGTTATGTATTTCTTTGTTTACCTCAGCTCTGCGTTTCCTTGGCAACGGTGCAGTTTGTTGGCGAATCCTATCCGTACAACGCCGTGTTTGTTCACAGAACGAAGCCATGTTTATTCACGGAATGATTTTTCAAATTAGCCATGGATTTTTCAGGAAAGATACGGAAGTCAAAACACTTATAAAACCGTTCTCTGTCCGTTTGTTTGTTAAATCGCATCACAGACTTTCCTCTAACATAGAAATTTGAATGTTTGTGCAGTTAGTCGAACGATTCGTTCAGAGTGTCCCAAAAATGCGTGCGCATGAGATAAAGTAGTGATTACTGTTGAATCAATACTAATCAGGCGTGCATTCGGGGGGAACGGACTTAGGCACCCCTACCTCTTAATTTTCTACAAATATTTCATTCAAACCCATAATCTCAAGGGTCTTATTAACAATTAATTCTGTTATTAGAGGTTTAAAAACACTCCGTAAGCGATATTTCGCGGTAAGAGACAATGGACTCCTTTGTGGAGACCCCCTGATGATGGAGACATTGTCTCTGAAATGTGCATTGGGACTTCCCAGAAATCGGTAATCCGGAGCTTCTCCTAAGGCGAGTTCCGCCTGCCGAAATACGGCTCAGGGAGTGCATTTAAACCTCTAGTTCATTAACAGCCGTGTTCCAACCTTCTTTTCTTTCAATTAATTGTGCGATTAGAATATATCTTCACACGCAATACTTTTTTATGACGAGAATCAATTATTTCATATGACATCCTAAACTGCAAGGTGTTCTAGAGGTTATTAGTTACTATCCTTAAGTTCAGCCCTTACCAAGCAGAAACTGGATGAGCTCCTGATACCAACAGAATCATTACATGCACATGAATACATACATTACATTACATCAACGTTGATTCTCTTAAGAAAATATATACGAATAATTGTGGTCGAATACAGTCTTTTGGAATATCTTTTAGAATTAAAATATAAGACGAAATAGGTCCTAGGTACATATATTTCTCATAATTAATTCACAACTATTTACGGAGAAGTGGATGGCTTGATCGAAAATCTCATCTCATGGATTTCTATTGAGCATTGAGTTGTGTTTTTCTCTCTCTAGAGAGTAATGCAGTACATCAGAGTGATGTTTCTTAACACGCCTCCAGGGATTCAACCTTGGGACGGAAGATACGTAACAAAAGATGGAGAACTTCGGCGAGGCGGCCTAAAGAAAGGTCAAAGTTCGCAATCCATTGTGGATGTATTGTCTTGTTTTTCTGCGTCTCAGGACCTTTCCGTGTCATTCAATTTCTCCTCTAAGTGGTCAACCATTTAATTAACGTACTCGTATTGGATGAGAGGAATCGGACTTGATATTTGGTAGCATTTACATCAGTAGAATATATGCCTGATTAATATTTTGAGAATTTCTGACATTCGGTCAAAACTTAAATGCCAAAAAGTAGTGGTGATTTATGACAAAAATGAAATCCTTTTTGGAATTATTTAAACAATATAGCGGCGTTGACGCCGAAGCTCCAGATTTGAACTCATTCTGGATTTGATAGGAGAAAGCAAAAGGAAAAAACATTAATTCTTTGCTTCGCTCAAGTCCCCTTCACTTTGAAACAACGTCCCTCTTACCAATACCAAACTTGTACGTAAATTATGCATTCCTTACCTTCACTGGTCTCCTCAAGGTTTTTTGGCAGGCAGACTGAATTTCACCGGATATTTTTTGAGAAAAACAGCTGCCAGACAAAATAAGAAACAACGGCGAGAGAAGCTAAGAAATCTAAAATTATCCAAGACTTGGCGAGTAACGTACATACATATATATGTTAATACATTTACGGGCAGTCCCCAGTTCGACTCCAGACGTTTAAAACTGTTTCCATACGAAAGGCACGTAAAGCTCACTTTTGTCGCTTGCAGGGTTTATTTAATTCGCAAAATTAAATCATAAAGAATAGCCGTACGAAATGGAGACAAGCACCAATAGAAGGGAAATTGAATGAATATTCTTATTTTGGCAGTGGAACATTGCTTTCGGTTGGAAATTGCGAGAATTTTAATAAAATACACGAACATTTTGTGATATTTTGTAGTTGTAAACAACCGGTCCCCCTGACGACTACCTCCATTGTTGAATCCAAGCTAATGCTTTTTAGTTCACTTTTATCGCCTGCAGGGTTTGTTTCTTTTGCAAAATTAAATAAGAAAAAATAGTCACATTGAATCGAGACGAGTACTAAAGAGAAGGGAAACTGAATAAAGATTCTTATTTTGGTTGTCGAATATTGTATTCTGTTCAAAATTGCGCGAATTTTTATAAATTAAACGAAACTTTTCTAAAATTATGAGATTGTAAACAAACGGTTCCCCTGACGACTAATTCCATTGTTGGATCCGAACTCATGCATTTTCATATTCTCTACGAATAATTTTCTTAACGTCACGCACAGTACAAATCATCAATTGTTATGCTACCATTCCGTTTAATTAGCTTATACGTTAAACGATGCCTCATAAAGATAAACCTTTTATAACCTGGCATCATAAATTTCGTAATATAACGACAGGCAGGTATCTGTGGGGAGAAAGTTATTATAATATGCTACTAGCTATGGATTACTTATTACAAACAAGTTTCTGCATTCAGATAAGATAATATGAAAGAAGACCCAATCCATTTCTCGTAATTCATCGTTAAATCATGCTATCGGGGCGATCTCGTCTATTTTCAGTCAGAGGAACTTTGGTTGCTAACGAGATTGTTTACTCAACAGCGTTTGTTTAAGTAAACAAAAATATTAACGAATCAACAAAACTATTAATCGAACCAGACTCGTTCAAGATTGTCTTATTTTGACCTTTCTGATTAGAGTGTTAATGTTTACCACTAGAGATATTTTCACGTGATATCCTATGGATGTATTTGGTGCACCATTCAAAAGGCAGCATTCCTTTTTCAATTGGTACGTAATGTACTCTTTAGAATACTGAGTCATTTGATTGAGCCCGGGAACATTAATATGTCAGCCATTTCTAGAGAAAACGGTAATTAATTCTGTACGAAAGGGACGCCGATTCAATAGTTTAAATTCAAATAACTATGTGTTCTAGTGGTCGAAGTGATTCCAGAAAGTTTTTCGATTAAGGAAGATTATTGGAGAAGAATTGAAGGAAATTGATAAGTATTGATTGTTGATAAGTATTGATATTGAAGATTGCTCGCCAAAATTTCTGAAATGTCGTGTACTCCTATTAACTTTAACAACAAAATTAATCTGAGTTTTACCATGTGTTTTACTATTGGAATTTGTAAAATAGAGATCTAGGAAATGTATTTAAACCACCACATTCAAATTTTTTTTCTAGAAATTTTCAATTCGTAGGCTTTCCTATGTTCTCAATGCACATGAGATCTTAGTCTTCATTTTACATCTTCCACAATACATAATTCCCCATCAAAATGCCGTAACCAGTGGATCTTTCCAGCGTTTACGAAATAAAATAGAACATTTTCAAGTATATAAGATCACAAATTTTTCCATTCTAATTACACTATTATGACGTAGCTCTCACAAAAAACGCGAGGTTTTCACAATCCTGTTCTAGATTCTGGAGCATTAATAACTTACATTGTGAGGGAGTTAACTTATTGGCTTGGTTGCTCTGCTCCATTAGAGGTTCAAAAACACTCCGTAAGCCGTATTTCGGCAAGCGGAACTCGCGCCAAGAGACAAACGGGATGATCCAGATTATCGATTTCTGAGGAGTCCCAATGATCCTTTCAGAGACAAAGCCTCCATCTTCAGGGGGTCTCCACCTTTAAGGCTTACGGAGTGTTTTTGAACCTCTAATTCATTAACAGCCGTGTTCCAACTTTCCTTTTCTTGCTCCTCTGTTCCAATTGATCAGGTCGATTCCGTGGGAAATTAGGTCATCCTCCCAAAGCCAAGTAAGGGATCTTCATTAAGATTGAAGACTGACATCTGCATCATCGAAAACGAGCTCTTGTCTGATCTAATCCTTCCTTGAGAATTATTCCCGCAAACTATTAAATTGATCTGTCTGTACAGCCTACCAGAGTGTATACTTTTTAACATTCACAGGAACTGTTTCTGTTTAAGTAATTCCTGCCATGATAAAGTTTGGATGAATCACGGGTTTCAAATGCGAGAAGTATCCTAGCGATATGCAGCTACGTATAACGCAGATCTCCCCACTTAAGCGCTGCGTACGTAAGTGCTGTTCATAGATCCGTGGTCTTAATTACGTCATTGATTAGTGTCCCGGTCTCTATGCGATGGAACGGGACATTGATTCCGAGACACTCTCATCATCAGATGCGAATTCCGAGGACGCCTTAAAACGAGGCAAGTGGATTTATATGCTCATGCTCACATATTCGTTCCGTTTTTGAGGTCGTGTTCCTGGATGTATAGAAAGGAAGCATTGTGAATGTTTAATCAATTATTCTGTAAATAGAACTCAGGAAATTGTGTAAATATGTGAGGTAACAACAGTAGCAGTGATTGTTTACTTATGCCTGTGAATTATCCAGTCCTAAGGCCGGTTGAGACCTCATCCCTTCTAAAATAAGCTAAAATGGGTTGTAGAGGGAAATGAGGCTTACTAGGCAAGATGAGGAGTGTGGTATTTTGCACTTGCTTTCCTCACTGAGCCAAAATGCAGAACAAGCCCACGTTAATGAAGCACAATGACTCTACAAGTAACACTTTTCGTAACATTGCATAAGGAGAAACCCTAATTAATGCCATTATTCAGCATGACTCATACCTCAGTAGCTTCCACATCGTCACAGCCATGAACAAGACTGAGACAAAAGTATATAAAAGATACATTTTTCTCTATCCCGTACCAAAAGACAAATGACAAATATTTCAATCATCAATATATGGTTGACGGACCTGTTGACCTACAAGTACAGGAATAGAATAGGGCTTCTATTAAAACTTACAGGGCTCATAACAATCTCTTCGTTCGCTGCTAAAACTGTTCTAAAGATGTCGATGAACATAGTTTTGTAGGAGATATTACAGCCTTTCTCTTAGATCTGAAGTAAAATCGTTTATATCTGAAGAAGCTATTGAAAAATCTGATAACAAAAAGCTTCGCAGAAAAAGCAATTTATGTGCTTTTCCTCTTAGGAAGGCTGTGATGCGATACTGGGCTGAACGAGATTGCAGAAAGTGCTCTTCTTAGAAGAGAACAAGTAAGATCGAAGGTGTAAAGTAGGCGGAAAGAGATGATAAGGAATGACATTCTTTCTTGAACGGGGAATGTGCATTACTTGCTTGATCTCTGCACAGCCAAACTAACGCAAGTCACACTAGGAACAGGGCTCCCGGATAGCCAAGTGGGCAACGTATTCGACTTCATTGAAGGCGGTCTCGGGTTCGATTCCCGGTGGGGGCCCACGTGCGAAATGACCTAAGCTGTCGACGCACTTTTAACATTACTACTACTACCACACTAGGAACTGCATCTCTTAAGACCTGCGTTTCCTGAGAAACCTAAGTTTCCTAAGTTACGGAACGTAAAAAAATGTCCATAAACCCTAATAAATACTCCGTGAACAATGTTGAAAATATATGCCCTTCAGGATATTAAATACTGAACCAAGTGGAAACATGTTCAAGACTCAGTAATTCCAAACTTTGCTCGTTGATTGAGAAATCAATGAAATTCTGTAATTCTTAATTTATTTATGCCCAACCCTCACTACAAATATTTTAGGAGTGCTTGAAAAGTTTGTTTGAATCTTGAGGGGAACATAGGTGTGTTTTCTGAGGTTGTGTCCATCTCTTTCAAGTTTTCCATCTCTTCTTCGTATCAATCTATCAGTTGGAGCGTTAAAAATGGTTATTCGGCTTGTTTTCTGGTTTTCACCGTCTCATCTTCCATATGACATAGAGTTAGATGTAAGAAGAGACTTACTAGTCTCAATCTCGCCCTGAAATAAAGTCGATTTATTATTATTATCTTCCCAAAAATCTCATTAATAATTCGCCGCGTTGTTTTCGTCACACTGTCGACCAATCAGTTTTCTTTTTCGATCTCCCAGGAGTTTGTTTCTAGTTACAATCATTTCCAAGGCTACAGGATTTCTTTCCATATCTTCCTTGAAGTTCAATTTTGGCGGTCTTCTTTAATCGTTTCCCTCTTTCTCGTGCTATTCCTTTTCGATGACTACCCTTTTTATAATTTCCCCAAGATTCCACGTGGCATTTTATGCTAAAGCAGTTAAACTCAAACGTAGGCTTGAGGTAATTGTGTCGCCAGCAAATTGAGAGGTATAAAATTCTGGGTAAACACGTTTCATGATTCCGTGAATTGAAGTAAGAGCGCGAGTTTTCTTGGTAAGCTGTCGTTGGGAGAGTATCCCGATAACCACGGGGTTGAATTTTCGCAACATTTTTTCTCCGCACCGTTTCGCAATGTTTCTTTGATTATAAAAGAACTCTTAGAAGGTCAAAATAATCCCTTTAACTTGTCCCTTGGCCTTAAAATATCTTAAAGATTTTTCTCTAAGCAAAGTTCATGATTATAAAATTGCGTGTTTAGAAAGGAAAATCATTACCATAGAAATTATAGTAAAGAATGTTATAAGTGTAATGATGGGTTAGAGGTTTAAAAACACTCCGTAAGACGTATTTCGGGAAGCGGAACTCGCGTTAAGAGACAAACGGAAGCTTCAGATTACCGATTTATGGGATGTCCCAATGTACATTTCAGAGACAAATCCTCCATCGTCAGGGGGTGTCCACAAAGGAAGTCCCTTACGGAGAGTTTTCAAACCTCTAATTCATTAACAGCCGAGTTCCAACTTTCTTTTCTTTCTGTAATGATGGATGATTTTATCAATGATGTCTATGTCAATGTAAGTACCCTGAAAGCCACCTTGCGGCGTATGGCAGGGGGTGTATGGGTCTACTTCCCTGATCGATAAGTATCGCATATCGTTCGCGGAAAAAATGAGTTCTTCAATCCATTCGTTCTTGATCTTTCTCGTAGTATCGGAATGGCCTATGTAACATGGACACATTGTACCAGCTACATCATCTTTAAACGTACTTTCCCTAAATTTTTCCAGTAAATTAATCCTTTGTTTTGTCATAACTTCTAAAGATCCCCATCTTGTCCTGCGTCCTGAAGCATATGAGTGACGCTCATTGATTCATCGTAGCAATTCTTTGCAAAAGGTATCGCCTTTCGCCGCACCTTTTTTGATTCTCTAATACAACACTTATCGGCAGGGTCTTATCTTAGGGTACACTACACGCATATTCAAGATGAGGTCTAACGCGAAATAACATTGCTCGCAAACTTTTTCGTCACTCCGACCGACTATTCTCATAACAAAGCCGAGCTTCTTAAGTGCTTTTTCACATATATTACGGATGTGGGTACTCCTTGTTGATTTATTCGCGAGAGTTACTACAAGATATTTCACCGACTCTACTGCTAATAAGTTTATCCCACGGAGACTGTACGGATAAACATAAATAGTCAATGATTATTAAAAGCATGATATTTAATCTTTAACGATTATTAATAATATGTAATGGGCATAATCTCTTGGCAAAATCCCGTTGTGTTTCACTAAATGACAATATTCGAGAGTGGCTTTAGAGGCTCGCTACCTTTATCAATATAATATAATAAGCAAATGTCTGTCCGTCCCCCTATTTGTATCAGAAATGGCTTGGCTTAGAGATCCGAAACAAACTGCATTGTGTTTCTACGATGCTGAAACCCCCAGGAAAACCATTCTCATCTCTGTAAAGGCCCGGGTTCGAACCCAGCAGCCCATAAGGAATAAAGCACGTTTCCATAAGGGATGAATGTAAAGTACGTTTTCATGACTTGCAGAGATAGTTTCTTTTACAAAACCAAATTAGAAACAATAGTCCTACGAAATTGAGACAAATGTCATAAGAAAGGAAAATGATCATAGAATCTTATTTTAGTCGTGAAACATTCATATAAATTTGAAATTTCTAGAATTTTGATAAAATACACGGAAATTTCGTAAAATTTTTGGGAAAAAACAACCCACCCCTTTGACGACTAAGGTCGTTGTTGAAAGTTGATTTAATGAATTATCCCATATAAGTATACGGGGATAACCAGTTCTTATATTTTTTTCTAAGGAATGTACGTAAAGCAGGCTTTCATGACTTGAAAACAGTAGAATAAATATTATAAAGAATAATAAGAAATATATTGAGTTATTATGATCTTACGACGGACTATTTCTGGCTTAGGAGGACCAGATGTATGCGATAATAGATATATTTTTAATCAGACGTTGCTATGGATTCAGGGCCTGAAAGTATGTCGAGAATTCGAGACACCGTCGAAAAAAAACCTCCAATTTCATGGAAACGCTACCCGAGTAATGTAGTGTAACGTAATATAACATAATATAATCAAGAAGCCCACCCTACAATGTCTAAATACAAAAATATCCAAACCACCAGTTAATATTTATCCTTGAAGAAATTTTGGAAAATTTTTCGAATAGAGAGACTGTTGTATGTATGTACTACTGATTGAAAATATTAAACCATCGAATGGTGTCCACGAATGAAAGTGTTATTTTTTCTTTAAAGAAAATTGTCGAAATGGAATAGGAGAGGACAATAGAAAGCAAGTATTAACAAGTATATCCGTAGGGGGATGCCCATCGATAGTCTTAGGAATAGCTCATTTCTCTTATATTCGACCTCATCTCAGATACTGTTGTGTGACTTGGAGTCCATATGAAGTAGGGCTGGCTTTATTATTAGATTTAGATTTGGTTTGTACAGTATATAGCGTATAGGACCCCGTTTCATTAGTGGAGATTTCGGTTTCTTTCTGAAAATATTTATCGGTTCAGAACTTTTTCATGTAGCACGTACTTGACGTTGTAATTCCAGTAAACAACGAGCGAGAACTCTGAAATAAATCGACAACGGGTTACAAGGAATTAATTGCTAACAAGATAGCTACTTCCGGTCATTCTTTCCGCAGAGCATTTGAGAAGCTAACAGGTTAGATTAGAAACGGATTCTGGCGCTAATACACCCCTTGCCATCGGCGCCTTGCAGGGTAGAAATGTAAACGCAAGCCATGGACTGCCGTTTAAACGTGTGCTAATGTCAACCCATTGAGATTCTGAAAGGAGGGCAGGAGGATATTCTAACAGACGCTAAAAAGAAGTAATCTCAGCCATTTGAGGAACTCGGAAATTTCCATAGCCATCTAAATTAACACGTAACAAGTCACGGAAGCTAACGCGGATAGTCCGCGACCATTCAGATTTTTATAACACGACGCGCGGCGGATGGGGTCTTCGGAGAGCGCTCCTCCCGCCATCTGTAATTCATTCCACGCAACGCTATCCCATTGGCATACGTCATCTGTGGAAGGCGGGGTTTACGAGGAGAGAGAAACGGCTGCCATAGTTACCATTTATTTAGAAATTCCAAGAGCATCGCATTCTCGGAAGAGTCTTGCAACTCCTCCTTAGGAAGATGGCATTTCTTCGCCTTGGACATCACTGACGCAGGTAAGAGTTGGTTTTTGGATTCTCCGATTTTGCACATTTCTCTCCCATCGGGGGGTTTTTTAAAATCAGACAGCTATTAGTACCTTCTAGAGGTCCTTTTGTTAGCTAAATATATGGATAATCGAACTTGATTGAATCAATTAAGTTCTTTATGTAGAGAAATGAAAGTAATGATGAAAAATGGTTATGTAAATACGCGGAAAGAGCTTTTTCTTCGAATTGTATCGTCGAATTTAGAGATAGTCAACTCAAAAACGAAGTGAGTGAAAAGTTTATCTTTAGAAAATTAAAAAATACAATTAACCAAACTCGCGGGGCGCGTTTAAAACAGAACTGGTGAATTTGTTGCGATGAGGTCGTATCGTATTCAGAAGCCACCTTGAAGGCAACAATGAGGATTCCGTTTCCAAGGATACGCACCCTGAATGTAGACTAAGAAAGACTCATACTAACAATGTTTGATGAACCTTTTTATGAACGAAATTCAGGAAATCGTCCGAAGAAGAATTTTTCGTGTGTTTATTGGAACATGACTAAAATCGATAACTTATCGGTAATCTAGGGTAAGGAAGACGTGAAGTAGACGTTAAGTCCCCTCTCTGGAGTTTTAAAAGGGAGGGACACACGCCCCTTTGGCTCCCCCCAGAATACGCCTATGAGGGATCACTAAGTATAGGGTTAACATAGGGGTTCCTAAACAGGGGTACCTGTACCCTAAGGGGGGCGCTAAGGTTATCCCATGGGTAGGGTGAGTAGCAGGTTAATGGGTGTATCATGGTTTTGTAATATTCCAAAAGTAGCTGGTTTAGTGACATTACTGTACTATCCCTTGGTTCCACTATTTGTCAGCCGTACCTGCGTATGTTCACAGCTGTTTTAAGATGTGCATGCTAAGGAAATGGAGTGTTTCACTTTAAAATTTGAACTCAATGGAGAAACGCCGTCTTTTTATAAAGCGTAAATGCGTGTTACTTATGCAAAACAGACTGAAATAGATTCAAAATAGAATGATACGTTTGATAACGCAGAAGTTTCAAAATTTCTGATGCTAAGGTTTTACCCTAAACTCTTTTTTTTCCTTTGTAATTTCCTAGTTTGGGCGAATCTTACTGTGTCCCACGCCTTATAATATCCACAGTTTGAAATGAATTCTTGAACGCATGTTCGTATCGCATCGAAATAAATTTATTGTTACCTATTATTATTACTTATTATTGTTTATTATTATTGTTGCTTATTATTATTACTTATTATTATTTCTGTGCATTGATGGCAATGGTAAGGACAATGATAAATTATTTCCAGCTGCAGAACAAAACACTAGAGCATTTCTCATGAGGATTAGAAAATTAATTCATATTACATTCTCAGCTCAGCCACAGTGAACTTCGGTACCACTTAGGGGTCCTGCATTTTAAAATGGAAAACCCTTTCCAACGGAAAAAGGTTCAAAATACAATCCGTAGCATAGTCGGATAAAAGAGAAATCAAACCAAATCGCCGCCGATCGGGAAGCGAAGCAGAAATGCAGAAAGAAATGACTATCGATAGATTATAGACGAACTGACTGGCATAGGCTAGGCGTATATATTTTCAAAGATTAGCGCTGAATGTTCTTATTTCTGAAAAAAGGGACTATTCTCTTGTAGAAAGGGTGCGTGTTAGAAATTCATATCTTTTTATTATTATCAGCAATCGCTAAAGAAAGAGCGCGATGGTCGATCAATTTATGAGGTATAAAGAGAGATTGCAGCGAAGTATAAGGTCGAATGTTTACATTGTGACGACCGGCAGTAATGTTTGGACAAATTGAAAAACTCCTTATACCTTAATGGTATTATTACTGTATCTAGCTTTATTGCTATTGTAACTGTATGTATTATAAAGATGTTATTTTAATAGCATTAGACAGGGATATTGCAGCATTGGGATGAAAACATTTATTGTGAAATTTGAAGGTAAAACGACACTGATGCATGAATTGAAGTAAATTAAGTGTTGTAGTGAGTGTTGTGAAGGAAATTTGCAACGATATCTTTGTGTATTTTGTATCTATATTATTGAATGGTCTTCTAACTTGTAAAGACCTTGACACCTTGCTTGTGGTCTATCTCCGAGGATTACAACTTGAACAACAACAATAATAAAAATATTAATAAGAATAACAACAATAACCTTACAGAGTTACAGGTAGGTGGGTATTATTTTCATTTTACATTATTTTCTTTCGATATGAATGTATTCTTTGTTAATTAACTTTACGGAGATTAAGAATTTAATTTTATAATTTAAATTTTCCTTAAAAACCGACAATAATTTAATCGATTTAATTCCTATTTATCACTATAGTTTAAACTTACCGATTAATTTCAACAACAAAATAATTGCTAAATCCATCAATACTACATTAATGAATGAGAAAACGACTAATTTTAGACGTTTTCCGCTCAAATCCAAACCCATCATAGCTCCTGCGTAGGTGTGTGCATGGATTGAATTTTTACTGGCCCTAGGCTTCATTCATTTCGACCTGCATGCGAGAAAAAAAAGAAGGGAGCGTTGCTTTAGTAACACAGAAAAGGAAAATGAGAAACGAAACAGCGAAATTTTAATCAGACGTTGCTATGGATTCAGGGCCTGAAAGTATGTCGAGAATTCGAGACACCGTCGAAAAAAAACCTCCAATTTCATGGAAACGCTACCCGAGAGTGGTACGCATTGCCGTGAGCGGTTCTCCGGCTAACAAGCAGCTGAGAAATTCCCGTACATTGGTTAAGGAGAGATAGAAAATTCGGGAAAGGAATACTATCAGTTTGGCCCCAACACTACAGAGATGATAGCCCCAACGGATTCTCGAGGAATTTCCATAACAACGAACATCTCACATTTAACCCTCTGGTTCACGCTTTATCTCCTTGGACGAAATGAAATTCTTTGGTGGAATATGCAATCTTTTATTACTTTATCAACTTACTTAAAATCAAACCTCAGATAGGACAACTGAAGTTATTTATCTCATAAAAAGTTTACAAAACCAATTCGCAATTCAGATTTTATGATTTCTATTGTAAGAAANAACAATGATTCTTAAAAATCGTAAATCTACAGACAACTATGACTTCTCTATTATACGTTGTAACCAACAATAATATTTGGTCGATAATAATAACAATAATATAGATATTATGAATGATAACAATTAAACAAAATACATATCATTTTTAGTAGCAAGGCCCTCTTGAGCCATATAGTGCTCATCATGAGGTGCCTAATTTTTCATTAAAAGTCAACATACCGGTTATCTATGGAATCATATGCTCATAAATATGGTACTATAATATTTCATTACAAAGTTATCATCTTCAATAATAGTAAACATATACCTTCATATCATAAAATACCAGGGTAATACTAATAATAATACCCAGAGTTAACAATAGAAATAAAAACAATGGAAGTTAAATTATGCAAGCATCGTTCCCATAGTGATATCCACAACAGGGGCAGTATCAAAAACAGTGGCAGCCAACTTGGAAATATTAAACATTGGAGTTAACATTGGAGATACCTGCCACCTAATTAGGTAATTTTTAAAGGAAGTTGAGTGAAACCAATTGTGTGGGCTTTAATATGGTGATATTCCATGAAAACAGAAGCAAGCTGACAAAAATTCATTTATTTATACAAAAACACCGCAAAAACATACAAGTCACACGACTCGGGTTTAAATGCATGACGTCATCTTCAGGTGCAAACATGGTATGTTTGAGAAACACCGCAACATAATTATAATGTCTCTTCTTAAATTTAACCCTTCGTCCTATGAAATCTTTAAGAGATAACTTGAAAATTCAAGGCATTTACTATGTACTTCAAATACAACGTACATAACCCCCTTTATGCGTTTATCATTTATGAGAGAAGAACGCAAAAATATGTTTTCGTAATTAAATACCAAGATATTTTACTCTCGATGAGGACTATACGTAAGGTTCTAGTGTTCGCCGCAGTGCATTACAGTATTCCTAATCCACGAATACATTTTTCGGAAATAAAGGAATGTTTCTCTTTGTAGGTTACGCATTTCAACCCCTGGAAAAAAAACTTCTTAGCAACGAAGTGCAACACGCGACCGCTAGAGAGCACCATGGTTGAGGATCAGATTTGTTGCAAGTGGATTCTCCCTTTAAACAGGGATAGCTGATTTAGGTCGGGAACAATTGAATTCCTCTGCTTAACCTTCTTAGCAATTACAACAAGCACGAACGTGTTTCGAAGAGGAAATCTCAATAATGAACGTAGTTCAGATCTGGGGCAGAGCATTGAAACCGGTATGATGCAGAATTTCCGATTGCTTTGAATACTTTCACCATGTTACGTAAGCCCTCAACTTGTCTAAATAATTCATTTCTTGTTGACTATACGTAGACTTGTTGTAAACTTGTTGTATTATTGGGTAGTCATGGATACCGAAAATTTTTCATCTCTGAGGAATCGTTTTTTTCTCTCTAATTGTTATTTCGGATTACTAAGACTGGCAAACAGCTATTTTGGTGTGTTCTGTACTTTTGAGGTACTTTCCTAGAGCAACGTGAATGGTATAATGGTTCATAACGAAATAAGTTGATTTATTCTCAGCAGGTCTGAGGAAACTCTAGTTTTTAAAGATTATAATTTGGCCTTTCGAGAGAAGAAATTAATTGATTGGATTAATTGATTCGAGAATTAATTTTCTTTTGTCAGCTGATGCATAAATAAGAGAAGATTTTCTATAATCCCGTGACTGTATAAATGAACCCAAGATTGGCTTTTCTTTTCAGAAATTCCTTATGGATGAACTTTGGAACTGAATCAAACGAGACAATTTTATTTCCTTCAGTCATCGATGTAGCCTTTCAACGGATTTTGTCTCGAGAATTAGTTTTCTTTTATAAGCTAATACACGAATCAGAGAAGATTTTCCATTATTCCCGTGACTGTATAAATGAAACCAAGATTGGCTTTCCTTTTCAGAAATTCCTTAAGGATGAACTTTGGAACTGAATCAAACGAGACAATTTTATTTCCTTCAGTCATCGATGTAGCCTTTCGACGGATTTTTGTCTCAAGAAAGAAGTGGGCCTTTTTTTTAAAAAAGAAAGCCGTCGGAAAAATGTGAGAGGTCGAAAGTTGAAGATAACCAACTAACCAGCTAACTGAAATAGAATTATTTGTGCATAAGATATATCCACAATCCTGTAAAAATTTGCATGGATACTTAGATTTAGCTTAAAAAATTCAGCGAAACTTGTTTTAATGAAATTCAGTCTATTTGAAGCTTTATTGTTTCCGTAAGGAAACTTAATTCCACGTCCATTTTGAACCATGAAATCATGTCACCGGAGCGAATCGCGTGATTTAATTTGCATTTTTAAAAGCGTAAAATATTCCGTATTTACCAATGCTAATGAGTGGCGTTGCAATTTACAAAATTAAATTTGACCAGCCCATGCTGAGATATTCCTAATATTAAAAGGAACCTGCTATTTTCCTTAGTTTGAAGCTTTTAAATTCATTGCGTCCCTTTAATGGTTTTTCACAAGTAATTCGACAGCCATTTCTTTTCTAAAACTAGGATCGAAATTTCTGGTAGCATTGTATATGACCTTAAAAAAGACGTTGTTATATTTCTCCGATAGGAAAGATAGAAAATAGAATAAATAGCTAACACATCCTATTGAATTTCTTAGATTTATTAAGGACGTTAAAAAAATTCCGTTCATTTTGTTCTCGAAAAGTGCTTTTAACACCTCACTTTTGAGAGCGCGAACTCAACAAACATTTTCATTGTTGGATAATCTCAACAACGCCGTGAGGCATTGTTGAGATTACACAACAATGTTGAGATTATCCAATCCAACATCTTATAACAATTCGGAACTGTCTCAGAAGCAGGGAGGCTTGATTGTTAAGAACGTTTTGACCGCCGCTGGTAAAGTTTTTCACCACGTGCATTACCGCGGTGAATATTAGCATAAAATATTATTTATGCATTCGCAAACGAGAGCGATGACAAAGAGAACTATTTTAGGAGATAAATTGCAGAAGCACTAGTTTGAATTCGACATCTTGGTCATTTATAGTTTCATATAGTACTCCAGTTTAGTTTGAAGCAAGTGAGAGGAGCGAGGGAAAACTACCTCACTCCTCATCTTGCCTAGTAAGCCTCATTTCCCTCACATAGCTCTTCGTAGATAATGGTAGAGGGGATGAGGTCCTAACCGACCTTCGGACTGAATACTGTACAGACAGGCAGACTAGCGAGTAAGACCAGCCCTAGTGTATATCTTTCCATTAGTTACCCAATAAACCATCTGACCATTTATATCGGTTAATTCAAATTCCGACGACCCCTGAGGGCATTCACAGAGTGGACTTCCGTCGGACTGTCCACTTCCAGTGACACGGCGACTCTAGTTGAAGCCGCGACCACGCGAGGGTGCGACTAAATTGTCCCCCCTTAAGTGGCACGGAGCAACAGCTTAGAAAAAAAAAACCTGAAAATTTTTTTGTGAGGGAGGAAGACGCTTGGAGGGCATCCCTTTGACCTCGCTACGCCGTGCGTCACGGGGTCCCGATTATCTCGTGCCCTCGTTATCATACAGCTTTGATAAAAGTGCCTCTCCTAGTGGCATGTAGGCGCTGGCCGAATCGAACCGGTGTAAAGCTATTTTCCTCGTTGAATTTTTAGTGGTAAGAGGACAGAAATAGCTATTAAACGACGGAAAAGTCCCTCAAATTTGAAAATTCCAGCAAAGGGAGAGTTTCGTATCAGAAAGACGGGGATAAATCCTAGATACGAGGGTAGGCCAGAAAGTATTTTTTTTTCCTGCCAAAACCAATGCTATTAATTCGAAATTGTAGTCTCAATCTTTTTGACATTTTCCGCATGTATGTGCATTGTTTCAGTTTACTCCTGCAGATAGAATAGCTGTAGGAAGCTTTCAAAGTTGAGTCTGACCGTAATAAACGATACCGACAAAGTGTGTGAATTCCTGTGCGTGGAGAAAGGAACCGTAGGGAATATTTACAAACGTTTTTGCAAAGTATACGGTATATCTGCAGTCGGAAAAGAGTACAATTGGTTGCTTGGTATGGAGGGTGAGTGAATCAGAAGGCAATTGAAAGAGAAAAACAAGGTCCATAATCAGAGCGAGAACTGGCACCGACAGGGCATACATGCCTTAATGAATCGCTAGAGGAAGCCTATAGAACTTGAAAAATAGATTGAGCAGATAAAACATAATTCTTTTACTCGTTTAAATTTCATTTTTGTAGAATAAACAGTTTTTAGGAAAAAAATGTGGGGGATTACTTTCTGACCGGTCCTCGTATATTTGTAAAAGTTACGTTATTCGTCTATTCTCTCATTGTTACCATGGAGTTGTTGATATTGACGTTATTCGTTTATTCTCTCAACGTTACCATAGAGTTGTTGTTATTGACGTTATTTCTCTATTCTCTCAACGTTACTATGGAGCTGTTGATTAATTATATCAATGATATTTAGTAGATTCAGGAACATAAAAAAGACCAAGTGAAAATAAAACAAATTAATTCCACGTGGTAACTCCCTTACGAAACGATGGTCTACAGAGACACAAACGTGAGAATATTTTCAAAGTATTCTTTTCATTTTCTACGTATCCTGAAAGAGCAAATCGACAAAGCTTCATTAATAAATAATCACTAAAAAAGATGATTACTTCTGGTCGTTCTTACCGCTTAGCATATGAGAAGCTGATAGGATAGATTAGGTATGGTGTCAATACACCCCCTGCCATACGCCGCTAGCGGCTCGCGGGGTATGAATCTAAATTTGTTCGATAGTATTTTGAACACTATATTATCTTCAGTAAATTTCTATACATATTCGTTTCGCGATAACATTATAAAATCTGATCGTTCATTTGATCTCCATTTGATAATTCCATTAAAGTGACCGAGTTCAGCAAAAATGTGTTTGTCGTTGCATTTATTACACTCCGCCATATTCTATCACAAAAATCACAGCAAAGTAGCGATTATTTTTTATTATAAATGGGAAAGAAGTTTAGATGATCGTAATGAAAACATTTTTGTTCTATTTCTACCTCTAAATCACTTAACTGATTCAAGTTCAATTATCCATATATTTAGCTAACAAAAGGACCTCTAGAAGGTACTAACAGGTGTCTTTTATAGGAAGTTTAGATGATCGTAATGAAAACTTTTTTGTTCTATTTCTTCCTTGACACTTAATGCAAAGTTCTGACTCGCCTTTTAATCTGATAGGACACCTAGAGGCAATTGGCTGATGATAGGAAAAGCACTTTCCTTCTCCCTAAAATTAAGAACGTGCATGAGAGAGGACCTGCACGAAAGGCTGGCATATCACGAAAGCCAATGCTAATAGTGAATTCGGCAACACACGTCATAGGAGCCATCCTACTGGTGCTATTTCCAGGTAACCATAGATACGATTGCATTCATTAGGAAATGGGGACGTAATTTTGGATATGTGAGGAAACGGGGGATTATTTGAATGCGTTACGTCCTAAGATATGCTATATGAAGCGTATCTAATATTAGATATGCACACTACGGTTATGCATTCAACATTCATTTTAAAGGCGCGCAAAGAAGTGGCTCTACATCGTATGCACCTCCTTATATGGTATGATACAATTCCTACTCTTATTGCCAGTTTTCGAATATAACTTACATCATGCAGGGATTATAACGTGTGTTTATGTTATGGTCTAACATTAAAATGATTTATTTTGTGGAGAATGTATGAAAAGTAAGAGGAGATACTTCCAAACTCATTGCAGGTTGGGAATCCTTCATAGAAAGGAGATTAGGCTGCGATTGCTTGATAAATTTAGAGAAAGTACATTTGCAGTAATCGGTATTTTGTAACCCCCTTCTGCTACTTCGGCCGATCCTTAAAATTAGAGAAATAGTTGCGAGGACAAGTCGTTTTAGGGACTCATTCTTTCCGCCAATGATACGCGACAACGGTAAGCTAAAGTGGTAACTGGAACGCTTGGTGTTTGCACCCCCTGCCACACGCCGAAAGGCGGCTTTCAGGATATTTATGTAGATGTGAACTTATAATTAATAATTTTTAAATGGTACCATAAAAAATTTCGTTGGCTTGGACTGGAATGAAGTTCGTAAGAATGTTAGAGCAGCGTTGAATTACATGATGACCATAATTTTCTGAGAACGAATAAAACGCTTAGGCTAAAGATTGAGACATCCAGAGGGTAGAGATTATTTAAATAATTTCCTCCTTTTGAAGGCAAAAACATAAATGCAGACGTTTAGTTTACGGAGCTAAGCCATTATTGACAAGAAAGTAATAAGAATAACAATAAAAACAATAATAATACAATAACTTTTCCATTGGAAACAGGAAGATAATCCCAATCACATCAATTTCAATTATTATTGCTATTTACAAATACAAATGACTATCGTATTCCCAAACAGGAAAAATAGGACTACCCGGGACTCGAAACTGGGACCTCGGAGTGGGAACGCTAGTTTTGGAAGGCCAGTTTTCAATATCTATTTTTCAAAATCCGTTCTTCTATCCATATTGTTCTAGCATAAAAACGTTCTGTTGTGTAAATCTATACANACTTTTCTCCTAGTATAATCCTTTCTCTCAAACAATTGTAATTACATCCCAACATCCTGACGATTTCGGACGCATTGTTTATCGAAACATTTTTTTATCGTCAACAGTTTCAAAGGTTTTGTTGTTTGTTACGGGTATTCCTAATTATGCGAAAGTGCGAAAATCACGACCACAAAGGTATTCGATAATTATCAATTTTATGCTCTTCCGTACTCGGAAATAAATTTAAAATGTTGTATCAGACCGCCACCTCCTACGCTATAGATAAATGATTATAATAATAAACGACGAATATAAGGTCTACACGCATACTCAAGATGAGGTCTGACTAACGCAAGATAACATCGCTCGCAAACTTTTTCGTCGCTCCGACCGAAAATTAACGAAGACATGCCAGAGTTTGACGAAAATTGGTCAGAATAAAAATGCTCTTTAGATTAGACACGAAGAGACTTCATATGACAACACCATGTCGGGTTTGGATTGGGTTCACTTATAAAGGGTCGGACTTAGGCCATCAATTTCGGCTCGAGAAGACCTTAAGTTGCGATCTCGGATGAGCAGTCGCCGATCAAAAGTCAACTCCGGAAGACGGCTCTATTCTTCTTTGAATCTTACTTCGAGGGCAGTTTCTACTCATGATTTTGAAAGGTAATGACACCCATAAGGGTTTGTGGGCCCCGGAGCTACTGCCCCCCACTTAAAACGGTTGTTTTCCTGATTGATGAATTAAGAAATAGGAGGGATATTATGGATTTTAAATTCATCAAAAATTACGTGATACAAGCATTTTATTCTCGTCGTAGAATCAATTATGCCAATATTATGCCAAACTAAGCCTGCAATTTAGAAATATTTTTTCATTGTGGGGCCCTTGAGAATGGAAGCTTTGAGAATGGAGGCTTTGAGAATGGAGGCTTTGAGAGTGGAAGCTTTGTTTCCGAAATGCGCATAGGGTAATTCCTAGGAAATAGTAATCACGATTTTCCCGCTTGCCTCCAACCGCGAGTTCCACCCGAGTGTTTTTAAACCTTTAACAGCAATTAATTGTATTCTTGGAGATTTTAGAGGACTATTTTAATTTACCCTAACGTCAGTACTGACATTTATACACGAAAATTTTGTTTTTCATCTTTTATATCGTTTTTGGAGGTGTGGTAAACGCTTTCCCCGACTCGGCTCGATTCGACATTTTCATCAGCTATAGAGGAAGACATTTCAAAGCCTTCTATCGGATTTTGAAGGTCTTCGGAGATGTGAATTTTGAGGTTTAAAAATATAGGTTTAACAAAAAATTTTGATGAATGTGATGTATAAAAATGATAATTGGTATTAATCTTGAGGAAGGAAAGTTCTTCTCGAAGCGCCTAGGTCAGTGATTCCCAAAGTGGATAACATCGTGACCTGGGGGTGCTAGACGCAATATTATAGCTATTATCATTTCTATCTCTTAACCAATAATTAATACTATTAACATCCCATTAACAATAAATAAATAATTATAAATTCACGATTATTTTATCACATTTTCGATCATGTTTCTTCGTTAATTAAATGGTGTTGGGTCATAGAGGGCAAGAAAACGAGGAAAATCGTTTTTTGTGATTTGGTGGATATTTCTAACATTACTGTTTTTATTTTATGTTCCAAGTTTAGTTGTGCAGTCAGTGAATTTTATTAAATATCTGCACGGCGATCTATATTTAAGGGTTTAGATGTAAGAAGGGAATGAGAAGTCTCAATCTCCCCCTTTAATAAAGACGTTTCACTATCATCATCATCACCTTCTTTATTATTGTTATTATTATAGTATCATTGTTGTTCTATTATTATTTATAACACCTCATTAGCACAGGAAATAAAGCAGCTCTGGAAACAAGAAACAGTCACAATAGTGCCAATAGTTGTGTCAGTTACCGGCATTACAACAAAAAATTTTTATAGACATCTGGAAAAACTAAATATTAACAAGACCATCCACTCAAATATTCAAAAGGCAGTCATACTAAAAACAGCATCAATATTATTATTATTATTGGAGGTAGTAGGCCCTACTATAGTATATTTAATGAAGTACCAAGAGAACTAAACAACTTGACATCAATATCAGAGGCAAAAATAAAATATAAACACCAATCACCGAAAACATGTGAATAAATTCATTTTGTTATTAAATTCGGATAATGCCTACTATACTTACTTTAACAATCTTTGACTATTAATTGATAGTTTACTGCCAGTGAGATGCTAGAATAATTTCTTTTTTTCACGATCGATATGTGTATTTTATGATTAGGCACCTGCTGACAAGTCTCTGACCTGAAAGAATTTTCTTCTCTGGAAAGATGTCTCTATGCATTTCAATGTATGTACTGGATTCCATTTCCGCAAAACTTAAATTACCATATTATTATTATTATCTATATAATTTATGACGGCAGCGGGTATGGAATTAACGAGTAGAGGGTTTGAAAAAGTTAGGGTAACACTTGTATAATACATTTAAAGAAAGAAGTTTTCACAAAACCATTTCTCTTCAAGCATTCAAAGAGACGAGAAATACACGATAAAACCAAATGGCAACTTTTTCAGTTTCCAAAAGCGAGAAGCTGTTCCAAACTTCTTCATTCGTCTAAATGCTGAAGTTCCTATTTCATTGTTATCAAGCAACAGGAAATGTAGTTTATCTCTTAAGAGAACTGGTTCAACAACATTGAGCTCTTCCGAAGGAAATAGGATTAGGGGAAACCATGAAATAAAAAAAATGTCTTCCCTTATCACCTTTGCGAAAAGATCACCCGTAGACATTTTTCTTATTCCGACACCTGACTTGCCTTTGCAGTTCTCAAAAAGAAAACTAGGTTTACATCGATTCGAAGAAATGAATAACTTTTTTGCTTCTGAACAAAGTTTACGCGACTCGATTTTGTGTTGTTTATCAAACAATGCGTTTCCCATTGTTGAGAGAATCACTGTTATATATGGAACAACAATTATACGCAAATCAACAATGCACGGTAAACAATTACGTAGCTCTTCGATTAGCAACAATCAAACAGTTATGTGTACATTCTACACACACTTAAACTCGTTAATGACTCTCTTATTGTTATTCAGCTTTTACTCTGTTCACTTTTATTCAACTTCAGTAATTACCAAAGAAGAGGAGACGCAAGCAGGTTACTTTTATCGTCAGAACATTACAGTTGAATCTCCGCTATAATTTTCCGTTTTTTTTTCACCTGATTNAGACATGCCAGAATTTGACGAAAATTGGTCAGAATAAAAATGCTCTTTAGACTAGACACGAAGAGACTTCATGTGACAACACCATGTCGGGTTTGGATTGGGTTCACTTATAAAGGGTCGGACTTAGGCCATCAATTTCGGCTCGAGAAGACCTTAAGTTGCGATCTCGGATGAAGTCGTCGATCAAAAGTCAACTCCGGAAGACGGCTCGCTTCTTTCTGGGGGAGTGAAGTGTGTTGGCGGGCGGTTAATTGCTCAAGAGGACCGAAAAAAGAAGCGCAAGGCTGAAAGAGGACTGATTAAAGAGAAGGGTATATGGGATATACGTACGTGGCATATAAAGGAAGGCATTGCTTCATTCTTGCTCTTTTACTCTGCCTGTAGTGTAGGCCATGAAAATTTTTCCATTTATAACTTGTTATTTTGATGATGATTATATTATTTAAATATACTTATATATATTATCATTATGAGGATAATGTATACTTATTTTTATGCTCTACCGTCATACATTGTTGTTATGCATTACATTGTTTATTGCGATCTTCGTAACAATACAATACCCTACTAAATAATGGTGCCTAGAACAACAATATATAAAACTTTTATTCTTGTCTACCAGTTAAACAATGCTATTCGAAATCCTGTTGATATAAAAACAATAATACATGCTTATTTTATGCTCTACTGTATTGTCTTATTGTTACGCGTTACATTGTTTATCGCTGGTCTTTCTAAAAATAAAATACTCTACTAAATAATGATGCCTCAACAATAATCCATAAATCTGTTATTCTTGTCTATCAGTTTAACAATGCTACTCGAAATCCTGTTGTCATAAATCACGTAACAACCAAATCCGGTGCATCCGGAAATTTTAAACAGCTATGTGCTAGATAAGTTTACCTTAATTTTAAATCTTGATTATGATTTATCAACAATAGAAATTTAAACAACGGCTCTCGAAGTGAAATGAATAGAACGATAAGAAATCGGATGCCTTTCGAAACATTGATATTAAATGTGTCGAGTTATATATATCGAGTAAGATTTAACTTCTAGTTTTAATTTTGGGCGTTAGAAAATTTTTAATAAAAAAAAATTATATATTTTATACATAAAAATTAATTTTGATGATACATATATATTATATAAAAATCTGTATGTAACATATGATTCTTTTATTGCGTAATAATCGATAAATTGGTCCATGTATATAGCGACCAATCTAATCTCAACGGCTTTTAAATTGCGTCATCGAATGATAAATTATGCCGTATCTTTGAGCAGGGAAAATTCTATTCAGTAAAGACGAATTATTCATCTGAAGTAAACGAAACCTTTCAATGGGTTCTTAGTTTTCCATAACTGCAATATTTCTATGCGCTTAATCAACGACCGGCAAAAGATTGCGCTAACTTCAGGTGCGGTTTCTTTTNGTGACCAATGTAAGCTGGGGAACGAAGTTGTTCTGGTTTTTCAAAGTCTTACAGAATAATTTGATTAAAGAATCAGAGAGTGTATGGTTTTGGTGTTTAATTTAAGTGGCGGCAATTAATGTTTGCACCCGGGCGACAGATTGGTTAGAAGGGAGATTGGACGATAAAGAAAAACTTTATTTCAGACTGGAGAAGGACCACTCAGAAGTATGGCTTCTGCTATGGAAAAAATTGAATCCCGAAGATCTTTATTCGAAGACTGGGGCTTTAAAGGTAGATTTTGAAGGGATCTCCATTTGCCGCGCGTTTGGAAGCCCTCGCAGTATTATTTCAGATTCTCCCGACTTACATGTCGATTAACCACTATTTATCGAAAAATGGAAGCCGTTAGTTTTAGTTTTCACAGATCCATTCATGATTTTGAATATTATGTATTGAATAGTGGATTTACATAGTTGATATCAAACAGTCTCCGTGGGATAAAATTATTAACAGTTGAATCGATGAAATATACTCTCACGAATACCTTAACGTGAATTACCCACATCCATATGTGTGTAAGATCACTTAAGAAATTCGCTTCGTTAATAATTTATAATAATACAGCTTTATTTCTAATTTGTTCTCAAATTATAATAATTGTACATTAAATAGCTTATACATATCTGCAACAAAATTCATAGTACATGTTATACATGTTAAATAATTGAAGTTACCAAAATTACCATTGGGGTCTTCCTGAGCCAGTTGGTGGCTCATCAAGAGGTGCCAGGTTAAGTTTATGTTAGCCTGAAGTTAAACTTAAATTGCAACATACAGTACTCAAAATGTAGGTAACACTTAAAACTCATATAAAATATACAGACATACAAATAGAGTACAGACTATTAATGCATCAACATACGTTAAAAGACATTAATGATGCAATCATTAATACCCCAACGTCAAACACAGATAAATGTCAANAAATCTTACATGAAATTTGGTCTTTGGCTTTAAAAACCGTTGTACACGATGGAGGCAATTTCTCTGAAATGCATATTGGAATTTCCCAGAAATCGGTAAAACGCGAGTTCCGCCTGCCGACATATGGAGTGTTTTTAAACCTCTATTTCATTAACAGCCGTGTTTTCTTTTCTTTCAATTCAAGAGAGCTTCACGCCGCAAGTCGCTTTCAGCGAAACGAATACAATTCTCCAGAAGGGACAATTTTCTTCTTCAAGTTTTATCTCGTGAATCGGCGGACAATCTCAGCTATTAATACTGACCTCCAGATTAAAATGAGACCTTGGGTTTTCGAGTGCGGCTTATCTTTGTCATTGAGTTGAAATACGAAAAGCGTTTTCGTGCGTGGACCCAAGAGTTCGTCCGCTGAGCTCCATTGACGTCCCTCCCTATGGAAACCTTTAAATTCTGTACGTCATCGAAGAATCGATAGACGTTATTACGAGTATAACTGATAACCTCTGTCGAGTCAATTATGACCTAAAGATTCTTGAAGAATATTGCTTCATAAGAAACAAGTACTTTTCGGAGATTTAGAACTGCCGTTATCTCTCTGAAACAGTTCCAATGCCAAAGATTTCTTCTTTCAAGTACAAAAGCAGCTAGTTCCATTTTCTACGGATAGATTAATGCTAATAACCTACTGCGTTAAATTGTTAATAGATCAAGATGCAGGTTTTCCAAGTTTTGGGAATCCACAATTGAATGCAACAATGGAAAAAGTAAACAACAATAAAGAAGGGGAGGATAACCTGGGTGAAGTTCATTATATGCAGGATAAACTTCCTTAAAAATAATATACTGAAAACAAAACTAAATACACATAATAGGCATCCTTAACAATAAATGCAAGGAAAAAAATGGCGGGATGAATAAAAAAATGTTATACTTCAGACCCCCATTGTTATATCAAGAATAAGAAATATAGCCCCAACAATGCCAAGTAGATATAAACAATGTCGGCGAATCACAAATATAGAATGCTTCAGACCTCTGTTGTGACTTAAAGAATAAGAAAGGTAGTCTCAACAGTGTCAAACAGATATAAACAATGTCGACGAATTGCATTTTTGCGAATTGAAGGCGAACCGTTTTAGCGACGGAAAACTTTCTTTTACAATTGATTTTAAATGTGATTACACCAAATATATTAACATGAAAGTAATTGCTAAATTAAGCAATACTTAATACAAACCTAAGTATAGTACACACGTCATATGTACATTTAATACATTACACATAACAGGCACACTTCTCAACAAATATAAGGGGAAAAGATGGCAAGACGAAGTATGGAATACTTAAGACCCCTATTGTTGCTGAAAGAATAGGAAAGGTAGCNAATTATTGTTAATATATAATTATCATTGTTAGTTTTCCTCTAAGTACTAAGTCGTAACAATGATAAAAATGACCTACCCATAATTTTAATAGTATTTTTCTTCATTAAAGTCATTTGGTAACAAAAATAAGGTTTAATTTATCACTTTGAGAAGGAAGCAATAAGAAAATCCCTACTTCAATAGGGATCGAACCAGGATCTTCCATTCGCCGGTTCGATTCCCGTTCGAGTCAACATTTCTCTTTTCCATGAATTCTGAGGTCCATTCTTCGAATTCCATGATCTTAATAAGTGTGCCAATGAAGACAAGTGGTAGAGAAGCGTCTAAATGAGATACTTCGTGGACCATGAAGACGAGAGAGAAGAATTTTTCCTATTGTAGAACCCTTGAGAATGGAAACTTTCCGTCCGAAATGCGCATAGGAGTTTCCGAAATGCGCATACGGTAATTCTTAGAAATGGGTAGTCTGGAACTTCCTATTTGCTTCCAAACGCGAGTTCCGTGTACCGACATACGGCCTCCGGAGAGTTTTTAAACCTCTTAACCATTTAGACGATCCGTTCTATTATATAGATGCTTTCGACCCCAGACACGTGATGATACGTCATAAGAGGAAGCAGGTAGAAAAGAGATTCCAATGCGAGGCCGAGGTTGATCCCCTGAGGAGACGTCTCAGCGTAGTAGTACTCGGCGGTTTGGCTCCAGAAGCTATAACGTCACAACATCTCCCATAAGAGTAGCGCGATAGAATACCTTAATTATAGGCACCTCCTCATGAATGAAGCATGAAATCCGACCACCGTTACCTTGCATCGCAGTTAACAACGTTTCAAATGCTCCGAGACATCCCATTCCGGAATGCAATGACATTGTTAAAGCGATGGCACGAAATCCTTCCTCCGCGAAGAAATCCGCTTCGAGATTGTGTCCTAACTTCGTTTCCACGGGATAGACTCCATGACGACGGGCGCTGTTACATTGCCTCTGAAATCCGTTTTAAAAAAAGCACGAATGCGCAATTAAAGTCCGTGAAAGAGTCGTGGAGCGGCTTTTATCGATTGCACGGTAACGACAACTCCACGTGCCTCCATTTGCGGAACTCAGAAATTACTTAATTCCGCGCTTTCGCGAGGTACAATTTGGCAAAATTGAACATCAAAGAGAGGATGTGACCTGGTTCCATCGGATATTTCGGATTCAAAGTGGGGCTGTTAATCTTTATTTCACTCGCGACATTACTCTGGGAATGACGTTGGAAAATGGGGCGACCGAAATTCAACAGTCGCCTCGATATCAGCATCTCGGTGTTTATGGCAACAATACAGCACTTAAATTTGGCGCAATAATGGAAACAATCTTGTAGGTAGAGCTCGCGAAATATTCCGAAATTCAACAATCGCTTCGATGTCAACTATGGCCTCGATTTCGCCTATCGCATCGATATCAACAAACGCGGCGTATACGGCAACAATACCGCAGTTAAATTTGTCGCAATAATGGAAACTGCCTTGAAGGTAGAGCTCGCGAAATATTTTGAGGAGATGGGTGTGAAAAATGAAGCGCGCCTAGCGGGAAAAGATCTCGACCTCTTTAAAAGAAAGCACTCATGGTGATAGCTTGGAAAATTAAGTACAGAATTTTATCGTGGAAGAAAAGAATGTCATAAAATATGAGTTTTTATTTTTTTTATAAAAGTGTGTTTCATGAGCTTAGTCCTAGCAGACATTGCTCATCTTTATCCTCTACAATTCTGCTATAATATCTTTTTAGTCGAGGAAGTGTCAGATGAATTAAAGGAAATCAGCTGTAAGTAAAAGAGGCCCATGTTTCAAATCTAAATATTCGCTTCCATTGACGGCAGAGTGGCACTCTTCATTTCTTGGTATTCGAGACTTAAGAGAAATTCCCAGCTCTAGGCATAGATACCATTTACTGACCCCTAGTACGTACGAGTAGGTCGAGATTATTCCCTTTTCTATCACTCTGAGTCTATTTTGTATCGTTGATACAAACTTATCGGAAAATATCGCCACTGTGGGGGTATGCTTGCCGAATTGTAAATGTAAATGTAAATTTCTGGTTTATTTTTGAAACGCAATTGTGCAATTTGGTATGTTATACTACAGTTTTAAAAATGCTTCGTAAGATCGAAAGCTAGATTGATATATAAATTCAGAATGACGAATTTACTCAAAAATGGTGTAAATAGNATCTCATCCGACGAGGACTTGGTCCGTGCAACAATAAGCTACCTGCAAACGTGGAACATTCGTACCGGTTGCTATGGAAACCGGAGTGTTTAAGACTCACTGCAGGCGCATAAGTCGAAATTTCAAGGGAGGGAACCTCTTTCGTTCTCTCGTTTCCACTGTAGGAAACGCACCAAAAGGCTGTTCGTATATCTTCGTAAGTAGGGCAATACAAAATTGATGCAATACTAAGGGCTCCGCACCTGCCTGCTTCACCGCCGCTCCCTCCAACTCACGACGGGTATTTAGTTTTCTGAGCGACTTTGTGGGAGTCGAGTGCAAAAGAAAGAGCACCAAGAACTTCTGCTTCCTCTGGAAGTGGATCGCTGAACAGCCTCACTACGGAGGGAATGGAAACGATCATGGGAACGCAAACGAAGCTAACGAGAAGAATAAACGGACGGAAAAGAAAGCGAATAATCGAAAAGAAAAAAAAATCACTTTGAGTCCTACGTACAGAAGCAACCGTTCCCCATTGTAAAGAAATACACCAACAGTAAAGGTTTTCAAATCTGTAAATATTTTAAACATACTATGTACGATTATAAAGCACCGAATTAAGCCAATGATGCTTCAAAAGTGGGCTTATTAACCTACAAAACAGATATGTAAGCAAGGCAACAATGAATTGATTAGAGAATTTGTTTACATTGTTGCTAACGAATCATTTTGTTTAAATTATTCAATCCAGATTATTATTTTTAATCAACTTCATTATTTATCTCTGAGCATTGTTTCCTGATTTTTGTAAATGTAGTTAGCCTTTACATTAAATTTGCTCTCTTTAGCTTTATCCCATTCGCTAATTAACCAAAATAATTCAGTAGTTTCAAAATTATTGGAGGAACTAACAATTGATAACACATTCTAATTATTGTTTTAAGTATTCGTTATTAATGACAATCGAGTAGATGGTAAATATAAACAACAACAACAATAATAATAACAAATACAAATTATATTGGGATAGGGAAATCATGACAGACATCACAGACAGACCGGATATAATCTTAATTGATAAAATTAATCAAAAAGGATTAATAGTAGTTATACAGCGGTAACTCACAACTACAATCTTCAAAGAAAAATAGCCAAGTACACAGAGTTAGCATTGGGAATAAGAAAACAATGGGAGTTAAAGAATGTAAGCATGGTATCCATAGTAATATTTACAACAGGTGTAGTACCAAAAAACATTGGAAACCAACTTGTAAAAACTAAACGTTGGAGTTAACATATATTCAACCCAAAATTCTGCAATTCTGGATACCTGCCGTTTAATTAGATCGTTTTCAAATGAAGATTAGTGATCATTAAAATCGTACGGAGTATGATAGGAGTCCGTTCCCTTAACGACGTCACTTTTTGGGGAGAACGAAAAAATAATGATGATGATGACGATGATGATGAAGACGATGATGATGATAGTGATTATGCTGTTGCTGCGGCTGATGATGATAACAAAACGACTTTATTGAGTCGAGATTGAGTCTAAAAACCTTCTCTTTCGTCTAAACCATAAATGATATAATATATTAAACTCGAATCTCATCATATATTATTGTCTTTCTGTTCAGCACTAATTAATGTGAGATTAGCATAGAGGGGAGCTAGAACACCTGTATTTCTACGCCAGCGAGACAGATAGGAATCTTAATGAAGACCTAGACTACGTCCAGTTTTATCGATTACAACTTTTGTTTCTAACAAAGCGAACGGCCTGTCTGGGCAATCCATTCGCGTCGATACAGCTTTGCATCTTAGAGCTGACCTACTTTCACGAACCTAGAGAATATCTTCGTAGATTCTAGTTTTTTTTTTACTTTCACCATTTGGGTTATCATAGGGAAAGTATTGTGACGAAAATTCGACCAGGAAATCGTTTTTGGAATTTCGAGTTTCTTGACCCAAAGTATCTTGCTTCGCGATGCTAGAGTGTCTGCAACACAACTGTTTTCGAGAGTCAAGAGTTAAAAAATGTGAAAGTCGAGTTAAAAATTATGATTTTCATTCATTACACCTAAAAAGTATACCTAGACATGTTTAATAGTTGTTTAAATACAATTAGAAATACAGGTCCTTTGTAATATTAGCTATACATTTCAAATATGCTTTTTTTCCAGATTTAGTATAGATTAAAGTAAATTTTATTGTATATTTTCGTGTGTATTAGAAGTTGTAATTGCAAAATTATATAATANACGAGAAATATTTTGAGGAGATGGGTGTGAAAAATGAAGCGCGCCTAGCGGGAAAAGATCTCGACCTCTTTAAAAGAAAGCACTCATGGTGATAGCTTGAAAAATTAAGTACAGAATTTTATCGTGGAAGAAAAGAATGTCATAAAATATGAGTTTTTATTTTTTTTATAAAAGTGTGTTCCATGAGCTTAGTCCTAGGAGACATTGTTCATCTTTATCCTCTACAATTCTGCTATAACATCTTTTTAGTTGAGGAACTGTCAGTTAGATGAATTAAAGGAACATCAATCCTTAATCAGAATTTTTGAAACGCAATTGTGCAATTTTGGTATGTTATACTACAGTTTTAAAAATGCTTCGTAAGATCGAAAGCTAGATTGATATATAAATTCAGAATGACGAATTTACTCAAAAATGGTGTAAATAGGACAACATCTATGCGACAATCGTTGCTCCTTTGTTGTGATTGATTATCACGTGCTCCCGGATAACAGAATAGGTAGGTTGCGCTGAAGCATTGGATGCTAGAGCTTCCGGGGTTTATCATCGGGAGGGTTAGATGACCTTATCTGTCAACATTCGCTGGTTGAAAGCACTTATGTTGAAAGTTATATTCATCGATGAAAACATTTCATGGTTGAATATTCATTGCATACGAACTTAGGGTTGGATTGTCTGGTGAATGCAATTAGGAAAGGTATTTACCAGTATTGGGGTCTTTATTTCCGCACCACACCTCCTGTTCCATCGCATATCTCACATTGGATGGCATATGACCCTGCACCGACGCATTTCACTTGTTGTGATCCGATAACAATGCGGAAACCGTGGCATCAGACAACAATGGTCGCTGAGTAAACAAGTGAATCAGAAGCGTACATTTTTATATCAGGAAATGGCCAAATATTGTAGTTATTGAATTCTACTTACTAGAATATAATTAGAATCCATTCGAGTCTTTTAAACTTTCCGAAATTAAAAAAAAACTGATCGCGAGTATATTTTTTGAACTCCGGGAATGATCGGAAGACTACAAACTACATTATATAAACGATTCATGTTCGATAAAACATAGAGATATGGCGGAAAAATCAATCTCGCCTGGCAAACACTATTCAACACAAGATTTTAATATCCGCTGTCATTTAAGTACAACAATTAAACAATGCGCAACAATTTACAAGTGAAACCATCAACAATGGATGGACAATGGATATTTTTTCCGTTTTTTTTTCTCTCGGTATTTTTACTGTTGTAAAATTTCGCTTGAATGACTTTATTTAAAAAAGATAAAACCATAATCGTTATGATGGTGGAGGATGAGTCGTATAAAAGAAGTGGAACGAGCCCATCTGAAACCTGTCCGCCGGCAGTCCCGCTTCATAAGGCTAGAAAAGGTCGGAGAAAGTTTTTCCTATCCATATTTAGATATACTACGGGAAAATTTGGAGATATTAACGCGTCACGAAAGTTTTGATCGGAAAATTTCGACCTTCCATTACATTAGAGCAGGAAGTGAATCATTACTATAATTTTATTTTAATCCGATATTTTAAATAATCTAACATCTCGCAGAAAAAGTTACATCTATTCTGTGATGACATCCCTATGCCCGTTATTAAATATTTAAGTTATCTCTGTGATTCAAAAGTAAGTTTTTCTTTCTCTGACCATTCTCGCATAAATACCTTCAGTGAATATACTATCTATGGTTTAATTTTTGGGTATTAAAAGTTAATTGAACGATATGTGTTACCAGTGGCCCTATCTACCCGTATTACACGGTTTTGATCAAAGGTCTGAATTGTAATTCATATATCATAAA
>KZ308437.1:229650-257947 GCA_000376725.2 Ladona fulva
ATTCTTCATTTGTGCAATCCAAAGTCACGCAAGTTTCGCCTTGTTAGGATCCTTTAGGAGCTGATTTGGTCATTACATTGCCACAAGATGGAATACGGTTAATATTTGATTCCATAGTTCAACGGTTGAAGGTGAGAATATTTATGTTATCCCTTTCTTGATCCTATATAGCTTTTTATGAAATGTGAACTTTATATCTTTTCGGAGGAATTGGCTGTTTCGTTTTAATCATTTTTCCGTCGTTTTTCAGATAATTGAAGTGTATAATATGAAGCTTCTGAAATTAAAATATTGGTAAGTAAGGTCGCACCACGATAGTTACACAGTTTGTTTACATTTCTACCAAACAGTCGTGTAAATCCTCGAAGGTTGCTGGGTGTAAATTGTGGTTGCGTTTGTTTAATGTTCCACGAATATATTCATGTACACACACTTGTTGCACCTATCATGTTCTTGCAAATGTTATCTACAAATTGCAATCATTCTTCTAAAAAAAATTATCCCTTCATCAATTTTTCTTCCCAACCTTTTGTTTGCAAATTGCGTTTTTCAGTCTCATTAGAAAGTATTTATGATTAAGCAATCACAAACATACATAATCATGTGAGTTGTTAACTTATTTGTTATATTTACTTCTTCCTTTAAATTTTTCATTCTGTGTTGTATCATCTTCTGGGATGCAATTTCAGACACAAGTATTTCTTATACTTCTAACAGAACACAGGATGGAGGAAATATTATATATTCGTTTTATTATCATATTTATGGCTTTATTGCTATTTTTACACTGAAATTATGATGTTCTTGAAGCCTTTTTTTATTGATAATATCCCCAATTCAGTCTCTTTTGGTGATTCTTCTATAAACAAAACACTGATAGTATTGAATGATTTTAAGTGAGCAAGCCAATCGAGTATTGACAATATTTGTGATGATTGTTGTACATATTTCATATTGTATGTATATTATAGAGAGATTTATCTTGTGCAATCATTGTACTTGGTAAAGGACTTTAAAAATTGGTTGAAATCATCATGCAATGAAAGAAAATTTTGGAAAACTGCAGTAAGATGAGAGGATTCAGTACCAGATTGTAATATTTTAGAACTACCAGTGGTCTTCTTGTGTGTCTATTCTTTTAAAATCTTCATCACACTTCCTAAGGCTTATTTCCTCACATAGTTCTTTGTTAGCCATGTTTATTTGAAAGTTTTGGTGGAATAGCTAGCTTCTGTAACTCAATCAAACACAGGATTTTCCAAACACCCTTGTAAATTAGTCAAGGTATTTATTTTTACTATCAATATAAACAAACCATTTGCTAAATATGCTTCTTAAGCTTATTCTTAAAAAGATTAAAGCTGCAAATCATTCGTTTCAACCACACAGTGAGGTAATTGAGGTTTGATGTCAAGTTAGCCTTAGTGCATGAGATTCAATTGTTTTAATGCCCTTTTTTTCTAGTGGAGTGACGTTCAGCTCCCCAGAAGTGGTGCCAAGCATAGAACAGATTGAGCATTCATTCGGAGCCACACATCCTGGAGTTTATGACTCTGAAAAACAACTGTTTGTGTTGAATTTTAGAGGACTTTCATTCAGCTTTCCCGTGGATTCGAAGTATCAGGTAGTTCTCATTGTCTTATCTTTGTGTTTGTCTATGTAAAATAGATTTTGCAGCATTGTGGCTTTGTAGGAAAACAGGAATTTAGGATATGCGGCTGATTGGGGTTACAGTTTTATGAAAAACTTGCCTTAATACTCCACTGTATACCTCTTGAAAGTTGAAATCACAAAAGTCACCCAAATGCATTCATTTGTGGATGCACAGGCGCACAGATTCCATTAACTCTGTTATTTTTGCCAAAAATGTGCAAAGTGCTTCTTAATTAATGATTCATGCTTAGCAATTTCAAGATTATGTTGAAATAAGTAAGCTGTTACTTCTAAGTAAGAAGAATCATTAACTTGTTTGAGTTAGAGATTGAAATTTATTCATTATGTTGGGTGGNTATTTGTGCCAAAAATGTGCAAAGTGCTTCTTAATTAATGATTCATGCTTAGCAATTTCAAGATTATGTTGAAATAAGTAAGCTGTTACTTCTAAGTAAGAAGAATCATTAACTTGTTTGAGTTAGAGATTGAAATTTATTCATTACGCTGGGTGGGTATTATCAATGAGGTTTATTTTTCTTGATCAAAAATGAGTGAATCAATGAACTTAAGCACAACAATTCAGAAACTCTATATTATATTGATAATATGGATCTTAATGATAATTTCAGTTTTGAGATCATAGCAAGCAAACATACCTTTCTAAGAGCTAAATAATAATAATGACTGTTACCTATTAAATGTAACTCTTGGAGCATAATCAAAAATTGTAATTTTAATTTCCATTGCATTCTGCCTGATGTAATGATTTCAATTTTCTCTCACCTATTCTAATAATATATTTAGAAGAAGCTTGATCAATATGAAGTTATGAATTGACAATTTAAATAATTGAATAATGCATCATTTTAACAAGAATGCTTTTGTTTGACGTATTTGCTGATTTTGATTGCTTTACAGGACTTTTTGGCAGCAATTTGTTGCTGGGATGGATTGACATTATTATTTCTATTGTTTTGTTTTGCAGCCAGGATACGCTCATGGTTTAGGATCATTGCAATTTCCTACGGGGGCTTCTCCTGTTGCGTTGCGGATGGCATTGTACACAGGGAGTGTGCTGGCTGAGACAAGGGCACCCCCACTGCCAANACATTATTATTTCTATTGTTTTGTTTTGCAGCCAGGATACGCTCATGGTTTAGGATCATTGCAATTTCCTACGGGGGCTTCTCCTGTTGCGTTGCGGATGGCATTGTACACAGGGAGTGTGCTGGCTGAGACAAGGGCACCCCCACTGCCAACAATCTGCCTTTTCAATCATTTGTACCTGGAGGAGGCCGAGGTGATGCGGGAGGGTCAGCGAACTCGTGGCCTTCGCCTCAAGATTTACACTGAAGGTAATCTTTTTTTTCCACGATTGCTGTTAGACTCTCACTTCAGTAATAATCTGTCTTCATAACAGAAAGCAGGTTTATTTTTATGGGCATTTACATTTTTTGGTTTCATTCTTTTTTATTCTGAGATGATCATTCAATAGCATAGTTTGGAAGACTTTCAAAAAATTAATTTGATGGTTAATTTCAATAAAATGGATAGTTTTTCAATTTTACTGGTTGCTAATTGATATCCCTAGTCTAATAGTAATGGGAACCTAACATGCATAAAGTTTTTGTGAACCCTGTTTTCAGAAACAATTTTATAAAGAAAATTGTGAAATTTGGGTATATTCCTTGGAAATTATGAACATTAATTTTCCTGCAATCTTACCCTGAACTGCACAGACCAATTCATCGCTGACCTAAGATGGCCATCCTTTTCATTCTTTGTCTTACACACAGTCATGTCCTTCACTGAACTTCTGCTCTCATCTCCTTACCATTGGACCATTTGGGAAATTTTCTCTCTATACTTTACAGATCTGTTGATGAATAACAATTGGATTTGTGTTCTACTCACTCAGGAAACTAATTACACATCTAATCTCACTACCAGTGGGATTTTCAATTATCTTTGCCAAACAAACAGACTGAAGCTTACGCAATACACGACAGAATGGCATTAACTCCTTCTCAAGGAGTAAGTGTAACTACTGTGCCTGCATTGAACTGCAATTGTGGTACTGCTGCAGTAAGAAATGGAAATAGAGCTTATCCTTGGGCATGTTTCCTACTTATTTTCTTGTTTCGATTCTGTTTAATAATTTATCTTTCATGGTACTGCAGTACAACTGTTATAACTCAGTTTCTTCTTGATTACCTACTTTCATGCCTTGCTAGCTGCCTGGCATGTGATAGAGATGTAAACAGCCTATATTATACCTGTTAATTCAGTCCTGATGGGAATCTATTTTTTCACATTCAATTTTAGCTTGGATAAGTTGTTGGGGGAGCAAAAAAACACTTTCAATAAAGCGTTATTTAGTATTATACAGAATCTTACTGATGTTTGCAATTTTTAAGGAAACATGCCTATAGTTCTTGGGTACTGGTTTCATTTGTAGAATGCCATTTTCTTGCTGCTTATTCTAAATGAAACCTTTCAAAGACCAGGTTTTGTGTAGTATATTATTTGTAGATGCAATGAAGATGTCAGAGAGTAATGATGTTTCAGTTTATTTGGGATTCATAGAAATAAATGGGATCCTACGTGTGAAACCTGTTCCCACAATCTTTATAAACAATCAATTAATTTATTTGTTATAATTATTTGGTTCTAATATTAGGTTAAATAAGTTTCAGTTAATAAAAATGGTGGTAAACCACCATAGCATATAGGCCTTAAGCTGTAAGCTTTAATTTTATGTATTATAATGTATGAAGCATAAATGCTAAGTTTTTCCTTGCATTCCATTTAATTTCCATTGAAACCCAGAATTCAACATATCTATTTGTACGTTTGAATTCAGTGGTATTAATGTTTGAAGCTTAGATTTCCTTAGTTATCCGTTTACATTTTCTCATTTTCATGTAAGTCGATTTCTTTCCAATGATTGTGTTGGTCACATAAGATAGGAAGTTTTGATGTATTGTTGAAGCCCTCATTTATGCCTCAGTGAAATAGGCATATTTCACTATCTCATATTGCCTCCTTACAAACGGTACAAATATCCTTTTTCAGGTCCTCCAAGATTGATGGAGCCAAAACGCCAGCGACTGACCAGGGAAGTGAGGTTTGGGGACACGTGCCAAGATGTTGCCAGTGCTCTTGGGGCTCCCTCTAGAGTATTCTACAAATCAGAAGACAAGATGAAGATTCACAGTCCGAATGCCCACAAAAGAGTGACATCTCGGCGATCTGACTACTTCTTCAATTATTTTACTCTTGGCATTGTAAGTTGGATTAGTGTGTATACATTCTAGTTGTATTAGCATATGTCTTCGAGAAATTGAAATATTTAATGTAAATTTTTATAGAATCATAGATGGTATGTAGGAAATATTATCAAAATATAATTTCAAAACATTTAAATAAAATGTGGAGGTTAAAACATTTCTGAAATTGTGACAAATTTTACAGTTTTATGATAAGAATTTCATTTGAACATTCTTTTGCTTGCAAAAATTTGTAATATCTCAATACTATGTGGAATAATTTTGTGAAATGTTGTAAACATGGTTGAAAGAATTATGTAGAACTTACTTAGAAAAAACTTATTTTGGGCTCCCGGATAGCCAAGTGGGCAACGCGTTTGACTTTGGTGAAAGCGGTCCCAGGTTCGATTCCTGGTGGGGGCCTTCATGCAAAATGACCTAATCTGTCAAAGCACTTTTAACAATACTACTACCAAAAATTTATTTTGCTTAAGAAAATATTTGATTGCTCTTTCAGCCATGGTTATTTAAAATTGAATGGAAGAATTTTTGGGCCAAAGATAATTGTATTATGTACTGATATTGTATTATGTATTGATTATGTACTTTGGGTCGATATTCCACAGTTTTGTTTATTTTTTCTTCTACCCAATTGTGTGTTGGTTTTGGAAGTATCTTCCATTTTATTATTAAACATGTAGAAGGCATTATGTGGTTCCATATGATAGCTCTTATCTGCTATTGTTTCATACTGATGATCAAACTGTTAGCAAAGGTATTGTTGGTTTATTGTGTGGATATAATTAAGAAATATGCATGGCTGATAATGGGAGATAGTGCCAAATGACTTCTCATTAACATTCCCTTTTGCACGTTGATCAGTTAGATTGCATTCCCTTATGTGTAGATTACTGTGTATCATTTGTACATATTGTAAAATTTAATTAAATGCTACACAAAATACCTCATGTTAGGTATGTTAGTTGTATTGCTTGATCATGGTTTACGAATTGATCATGTGACCTGAAGGAAGCTAACTACCCCACTGTTTTAGTGAAGTAGGAATATTTGATAGATTTAGATGAGGGCTGCCCAATATAATACCTGCAGGCCAGAAAGCAGCCTGTTAATGGTTTTAAACCAGCCCACCTACCTTCCCAAAATTTCCTGATTAAATTTTGATCTCAAAATCTTCCTTACATAAAATAAGCTGTACATATAACCCTTATATAATCATACAGTGAAATTATTCTCATTTGACAAAAAAATGTTTGATTTGTGCACATAATAGTCTGTAAATCAGTTTGTGCATAGTTACAGTGATATAATTAGATAATTTCTGATGTGTATGGTCTTTTAGGCACTATAACACTGCACTAATAGTTGTGCGTAAATTCAAGACACTTATGCAACAGAATGACTGTCTAATTTTGGGTATCTTCATTGGCACATGATCAATGAAATTTCTGATGTGGCCTTTTCGTAGAAAAAGTTGGCTAACCCATGTTTAGATGACTAACAGTCATTTATAGAAATGTCTTAACAAGGGTAGTTACTGATAAACAGGACACCTATCTGGACCAAACTTTCCTATTACTGGCTTGGCCCCATTTGTTGATCATAATTATTATGATATAGTTATCATTCCCAGTGGACTTCTGTAATGAACGAAAGATCTTTCAAAATAGTTGAATAGGTTTCCAAGAAACCTCATCTAAAACTCGAAATTTTGAGTTTACTTGCATATCAAGTTGTTTGCTCCATATTGGTGTTCATCAGAGACCATGCAGGAAATTCTGCGTGTTTTGCAATTTTAACTAGTTTTAAATGCCTGGAAAAGGTGAGGAGGAGGTTTATCATTTTTCTGTTCACTGACCTATGAATCAATTTCAGGATGTACTTTTTGATGCAAAGACCCAGAGAGTGAAGAAATTTGTGCTTCATACAAACTTTCCTGGTCATTATAATTTTAATATGTGAGTATTGACGGTCCCTTAATTGGGTTCAGACATTTTTTCAATAACTTAAAAGATGAGCAGCAGTTCAGTTCTCTTGAAGTAATTGATATTCATGTGTAACTCGGTATCTTCAGTAATTCTGCTATATTTAAATGTTTATGGGTTTTTTTCTAGGTATCACAGGTGTGAGTTTCAGTTGACTGTACCTCCAGATCGTTACTCCAGTGAAAGTGGTAAACTAATCGATGTTGGTGCATCACCTGTCACAGTAAGTAGCTAATACCATTAAAAGTGAATTTGAGAAATTCTTATTTTACTGAAGGAAAATAACTCTGTATTTGACAGCATATACGATGCAGTTTTTTCCACATAGTTCAAAAAATTACGCACTGGTCTTACATGTGAAGATTTGGCCTTCATTCCTGTTTGTCTTGTTTTGCAAAATGATAGGTACAAGACCAAATTATCTAGTGACCTTCATCCATTTTTGTCTATAATTATAGCAAAAGGTAACATTAAAGCAGAAGCTTAAAAAGTAATTAGAACTAAAATGTAAGTTTTAACAGTACTGATAAAGCTTTCTCTTTGAGTTTGCCCTACTTAAATGGAGGCTCACCTTATATACTGTCAAATATGGATATTCCCAATGGCAGAACTTTTTGAAAAATCAATATATAAATATCTCTTGGTGATGAACCCAAAACCTTTTCACAACCTATTCAATAAAAATGTTCAGTTGTCATTATTAGAGGTGTTTAAATTGATGTCATCATACCAAGATGATATTTTCTTTCTCAGGTTTTATGTTTTCAAAAGTTAAGGAATTGAGCTCACTGGAAGCTTTGAAGGACCTTTAAATTTCTTATTTTTGTATTCAGTTTTATGCATTTCTACAAAGAAGAACCAGTTTATATAGATAACATCAAACATCAAGCTAGTACAGTTGAAATCATTAACATTTCTGTGCATTATTAATTGCACCATAAACCTTTTTAACCTTATAATTTTGGTTTGCTGTGCCATAATATATAGTTCATACCGTTGATGAGAATTTAGAGTTATTCTGAAAATGTTTGCTAGTGTTGCGGTTGTTACTTTACGAAGTGTTACGTGATAGTACCAGCTGTGTGTGATTATTTGCAATCTGTCAGGTAACTTTTATTTAAACTATGAGTGTCTTATATTACTTACATTTGCTTTGCCATAATTCACATCTCTTTATTGGCTTTAAGACTAGAAAATTTTTCTGAAGCCTCCCATTATGCATACATTTTTCCTCTTACTAACAATAATGCCCTTTCTGTATTATTCTGCAGTTTTTAAAATTTGAAAGATTTTTCCATTGTGTTTTTTTCAGCCAGTTTTTAAAATGAACGAATCTCAATGTGCTCAATACTATGTGGAATAATTTTGTGAAATGTTGTAAACATGGTTGAAAGAATTATGTAGAACTTACTTAGAAAAAACTTATTTTGGGCTCCCGGATAGCCAAGTGGGCAACGCGTTTGACTTTGGTGAAAGCGGTCCCGGGTTTGATTCCTGGTGGGGGCCTTCATGCAAAATGACCTAATCTGTCAAAGCACTTTTAACAATACTACTACCAAAAATTTATTTTGCTTAAGAAAATATTTGATTGCTCTTTCAGCCATGGTTATTTAAAATTGAATGGAAGAATTTTTGGGCGAAAGATAATTGTATTATGTACTGATATTGTATTATGTATTGATTATGTACTTTGGGTCGATTTTCCACAGTTTTGTTTATTTTTTCTTCTACCCAATTGTGTGTTGGTTTTGGAAGTATCTTCCATTTTATTATTAAACATGTAGAAGGCATTATGTGGTTCCATATGTTAGCTCTTATCTACTATTGTTTCATACCGATGATCAAACTGTTAGCAAAGGTATTGTTGGTTTATTGTGTGGATATAATTAAGAAATATGCATGGCTGATAATGGGAGATAGTGCCAAATGACTTCTCATTAACATTCCCTTTTGCACGTTGATCAGTTAGATTGCATTCCCTTATGTGTAGATTACTGTGTATCATTTGTACATATTGTAAAATTTAATTAAATGCTACACAAAATACCTCATGTTAGGTATGTTAGCTGTATTGCTTGATCATGGTTTACGAATTGATCATGTGACCTGAAGGAAGCTAACTACCCCACTGTTTTAGTGAAGTAGGAATATTTGATAGATTTAGACGAGGGCTGCCCAATATAATACCTGCAGGCCAGAAAGCAGCCTATTAATGGTTTTAAACCAGCCCACCTACCTTCCCAAAATTTCCTGATTAAATTTTGATCTCAAAATCTTCCTTACATAAAATAAGCTGTACATATAACCCTTATATAATCATACAGTGAAATTATTCTCATTTGACAAAAAAATGTTTGATTTGTGCACATAATAGTCTGTAANTTTAATTTCCCTTCTTTTGGTATTTATCTTGATTTTATATGACTATTCCTTCAAATTTTAATTTGCAAAAGAAATAAAGTCTGTAACCGATAAAATTCAACTTTACATCTATTTCTTATGGAAATCTATCTAAACGATCTTGGTTCAAACCCAGCAAATTCAGCGAATGAAAAGTTGACAGTACTTCCTTCCGGCTCACAGAGAACACTTACACAAAGTTTGACGCAAATCGGACAAACAGTGTGGACTCCAATCGCAGACAAACAAACCCATAGAATTTCTGCTTTATATATATATAGATTAGTAGTTGTATATTTTGGTTGAATATCCATCTACTTTTTCTGCCATTATATTTACTGTTTCTCTCTAACCACTTTGCTCAGTGATACTGTTACCTTAGTAACGAAACTCTTCAAAGATTTTGTTTTATTCCATACATGATGAACCATTTGAATGTGGCCAGCACAGAATGTGCTTTTAAATATTGTGTGTACAAATATTATGTTAATAAGTTATTGAAATATTTCTCTTTCTGCTCTCTCCTCTAGATTTCTGCTTATAGTAAGTGGGACACCATATCAGAACAGTTGAAACCTAGTGAGAGACCTGTTGTTCTTAACAGGGCCTCCTCCACAAACACAACTAATCCTTTTGGATCAACTTTCTGCTATGGATATCAGGACATCATTTTTGAAGTGAGTATTTCTTATGTAAACTGTTTTAAGTTCTAGTTTCAGCAGATTTTGAAATTTATTGGAAGACATGGAAGACATGTGCTACTTAGCAAAATTTGGTTATCAATTGATTGTTGATATTGGCATTGTCTTCTGTGAATACTAATAGACAATTTTAAAATGGATTATCCCCAAGTATTGCACCAGGAGATTCTTTAGATTCTGGAATTTTTTCATTCAAATGTGTATTTGTGATTGTAATGTTGTTGTTGTAGAGAATATTTCTAACTAAATCTGTCTTTATTATTCCTGTATTGATTGTGATGAAACATGATTTACAGTTAATTCATATTGAAGACTAAGCTCTCTTAGCCATTACTTTAATGTTATCATTTCAAACAAAGTTGGTGAACCTTCTATCTTATAAGATTCAGTGAAATTCATAATGTTAAGGTGCTTGAATTCTTGCGGATAAGTTATGTTAAACTAGCCATCACCTTATTTCTAAAACATTCAGCGAAATTCAGTAAAAATCTCAGCGAGTAGCTAGCTGAGATTGCTCTTGAGAGATCTTTCCAATCCCTGTCCACTGCATGAACTCCTGAGAGCAGTCAAGATGTTGTCACACGTAAGAAATATCACAGCAACTGGGGTCATTCTAACTTATTCCATAACGAGGAAGAATAACAGAAAAAGTATCTGGGTTAAACCATGGATTGAAAGAAGGCGTGCTTCCAGAACTTACCAAGCATTAATACTGAAATTAAAGAGGTGCAGCAGTTTAGAAATTTTTGTAGACTGATAATAGGTGAAGTTGAGCTTATTGTAGAATCGGTGGGACCTGCAATTTTTAACTAATATGAGAAAGGCAATATCAGTGAGTGAATAAGTGTAGGTTAAACTGAGATTTTTTTTGCATCTGGCAAGTACATGTAATTACAATGCAGCCTTGTAGCGTTTCTTTTCAAAGCTGAATTATGTTCACCACCTTATTTGCTATAATATGAAAAAAAAATAATGAGATGATTCTTACAGAAGTCTTCAGTACCTTTTTCACATACCTGCGAATCGTACAATGAATTTGCTTTGAAAACATTGCTGTTGATAAATAATTTATTCACCGGATAGATAATAAGTATTATTCAGGAAAAAATTAATGAATCGCGAACAGCAAAGATTGTTCTTGAATGTAATATTAAAATTGTTAAAAGATTCACGAAAAGGAATAAAATTTGCAGATGAAAAAGACGTAGCAAAAATCTCCAAGACTGAATCGAACCCACAATCTTGAGATTCACTGCTGCACACGCTAACCACTACTCCATGGCTTTTAGCATCATAAAACTATGATGTGTTAGTTGTTATTCAAAGTTCAAATTGGTGCATTTTAGGGCGATTCTTAAACTCATTTTATTGAAAAATATGAATCATTAAGAAAAACTTAAACACATTGATCCTTATATTTGCTAAAGAACTTAATCTAGAGTTGATTGTTAAGATCCCTTTGATGCAGTGGTAGAGGTTCACTTGCCAGTTTGATCCTATCACTTGAATACTCCACAATTATATTCAGAATTGAACGTTTGTCATTGTAATCTCAAAACTGATGAATTATGCTTTTCATTGAGTATACAGTTGTTCCTCTGTCTCGTTAATTTCGTTAACTATCTAATGTTTTCTCGAGGGTCCAATACGCATCAATTAGCATGCTATTAATCAATTAAGAGTTTATTCAGTTTCATTTCCCCATTCTGCTAATATATATGCATATGCATCACCATATATACATTTAAATGGTTATATTAAAATTTATCGAACACTTCAGCAAATTATGAAGTTTCCTTTGATTTTCCACTTCGATTAGAAAATTTATTAGAAAATAATTCTTTTCTAAATACTTCTCCTCATTATCCGATCTCGACATTCTTGACAATGCACATCCTACAAAACTTTAATCAGGTTAATTTTAATTAAATCTTTGAAGTCTTCTGCTGACCAAAACTGGTAAGTAGCCTTTTCTGCCTGAGCAAGCTCTCATGAGTCACTCTCACAATTTGAACTGTGTTCTCTACTCTCTGAGAGTTCCAAGAGCACGTGAACTAGTTGACTAGTGAACAAAATCAAACTCTCAAGCTCTCAGTTGGCTCTCAGGTTCTTTGAGTGAGTTACTCTCAGATGTGTGTCCACTGGCGAATGACTGCTAGAGAGAGCGACTCGGAAGTATTTACTCTCAAGTGGAAATGCACCTCAAGACGACCCCTAATTTGGATGACTTTTGAAAGAAAAAAATGTCTAAATTTAACCTCATCATTGCAGTATTGATTTGCTTTATCAAATATTTATTTTCCCTCCACATTTCTTGCATATAATTGCACTTTAGTATGAACTATCACAGGGTTACATTTTAAATACAACCATTAAGGTTTAAAAACTAGTTCAATCACTTAAGAAAACAAACTTCTGGAAAATGAAAGATATACTCTTAATTTTTTTCAGGTGATGCCAAACAACTATATAGCATCGGTAACTCTTTATGCTAGCGAGAATCACCAGCATCCTGGGGTATGACAGTGGCTTTCTGCCACGTGCCTCGTGCTCTCAGGGAGGTATTGGCAATTTTGAAATGTGACTCCTGCAATATGCAATATCATCTTCTTATCGTTCTATTTGTGTACCCAAAGTTTCATCATACTAGGGCTTGGAAGTATATGTCCTTTAGCTAAATCTTTTATCACACCTGACGGAAATGTCCTTGGAGCTTTTTTTTTATGCTAAGAAGTATATGCTCTTGTTGAATGCTTTGCGAGGACACACCTCGCATGGTACTGTACAAATTTGTTGAGTGTGTGTGTCAGTCAAACTCAGGAAGCAAGAAGTTTCAAATACCAGCTGATTCATTACAGTAATCCTTATCATCAGCCAATTAGTCTGGGCATATGCATGTTTATTTGTATATACACACACAAGGTGCCATAGTGAATGCAGTGTAACCAAGGCACTTGTCCAAAAGAGCGAAAAAATGAGTTTGAAGGGGTGCTAGGCTGGTGTAACAAGTTTGCTTGGTAGAAGGTAAACTTAAATGCCATTATTTCACGACTGGTGCCTCTTCCTTTTTCCCAAGGTGCTAAATAAAATCACTATGACTCGGAGTGTGTGTATATATTATATCTTGTAATGGAATGCATAGTAGCTATAGTTGTGTGAAATACAGTGGTGAAGAGTGTTTGCCGCTTTTTAAATTGGTGGCTTAACTCACTATGATCTCTAATTTGTTACTCCAAAGAATTGTCATCTGTGGTTTTGTTCTCATATTCTTTGGCTTTCTCCACTTGGTCTCTGATTTATTTAAAGGACGATTTATTTATATTGAAAGGCATTTTCAAGTAACATTATTTCTCTGTGCGGTATTGCTCTGAAGTATAAAAATAATATTAATTTACTATGGTGCCTATAGCATAAGAAAAGGCTTTCGGAGCAGTACCTGCAAGTTAAAGGGACATTTAATTATTTTTTTTAATCTAAAACATTTTTAGTGTACATAAGTTGTGTTAATGTTTGCATATCGAGGGACCATAATCAGATTATGTGTAAAAGATAACTTTGTTTAGCTATCTTGAATGATTTCAATATTTTTGATTCAGTCGACCTTATCAATTATCAAAAGATAATGCAGTGGATTATCAAATGTGTTTGATATCAAATTGCATATATATTGTTTTAGGTGATGTTTTGTAGAAAAATGCCATTTCGGCTGGAAGCAGCCTCGAATAGCTGTTTTAAGGCAAGAGCTAGTCATTAGACTTGAACTGTGATGCCTTGTGGTAGATAAGCAGATTGTTGAGTGTGCTGATCCATAAGTAACTTGGTTTCTCTTGTTCAAACATTGAAAGTGATTCCAGTGGTTTTTTTAGAGTCTTGTAATTAAGTTGTACATTTCATAGATAAGTGATTTTCTATTCTTCCATTTAAGATTCTAGACCTCTTAGTATTTATTGGCTGGTTTTTCAAAGGCCATGAAAAGGTGCAAATGTACATCTATCCCATTCAGCCGAGGAAGAGTGAAATCTTTTGTCCTATTACTTACTGCCCATGAAGAAAGTATGCTCCACTGCTTTGTGTTTTCTAACATGCATTATTTTTTGTGCACTTTTCTTTTAGGAGATATTTAATCAAAGTAGATATTCACCTCCAGTAATTTTTTANAACCTGGAGTAATTGAACCCTTTGGATGTATAGAGGGCTGGTCAATAAAAACATAATGCTATTGAATCCTCGAAAAGTAGTTGTTTCAGTACCTTTTCTATGCTATTTCATATTGGTGCTGTCCGGCAACATTTACCTACTGTTATATTTGTACGAAGTATAATTTAAGATTTATTTCCTATTATGATGCTTTGGGAGCACAGGTTGGTTTACTTTAAATCCAGAGGGGGTTAGAGTCCATATGCTTTCAATTTCACAGCACTTGTTTCAAAATTGTATTTATATTTTTGGTTTATATGCAGTGAGTAATTGATTTGTTTTCTTACATTCTTAATTCCAAAAAAATCATTAAATTATTTTTCTGTGGTTATAAAGATTCCAATTGCCAATCCTTGTCTGCTTATTGGAGTGCAGCTCATGATTACGTCCTGGAATGTACCACTCTGATAAAACAAATGAGAGAAGCTCTATGACAATGATTCTGAAGTGGTCCATGGATTGATGCTCGTCAAAGGCAAAAAATGAATGATTTAATGCTTGACATCAAAAGTCGGTTGGCCGTAAGTTAAGTGTCATTTAGTTCTCTGCATCATCCTTGATCAGTTTTTTCACTTATTTCTCCCTACTATTACTCCATTGTAATCAGTTTGAGTGGAAATTCTTTACCATTCTCAAAATATTTGGTTTTCTCATGAATCGGATCAAAACTGCTTTTCCATACCGCAGAAATTTTAATTCATCCTAATTCTTACACTGAGAATTACTTGTTATTGTTTGAAAGTCTTTATGCTTTCAGAATCATAAATGTGTTTATTAAGTGCTTTTGTTTTTGGTCTATGCATTTAAAGCCACTATGATGCAGCCAAAGTTAACTATGTGTAAGATATTCACCTCCAGTAATTTTTTATATTTTAAAATGGAGTACATATTTTCTTTTAATTCTATTTTCTGTTTTATTTAAGGAAAGTACTTAGGTGACTGTTAATGTTTATTTTTTCTCTTTTATTACCTTTGGAACATGCACAATTTAAGAATATTTCTCCAAAACAATCCCTCCTTTGAGAATCTACTGTTGAATGACTGCTTGTGCATGTAGTCGAGTAGGTGGATCTTTTGATATTTTCCCCCAAGTATGACTTAAAAGAAATCTCTGCTCTGTAGTGTAGCATTCCTTTCCGTAAATGAAGCAGAGCATAGGTGTTGGACTGTTTCTCCGTCTTTAATATTCTTAAATTGTTCTCCCTCTGCAATTTGATTTAAAAGAAAAAATTGTGATTCATTGCCTGTGATTGACTCCAGCCCTTATGCCTTATTTACCCTCTCCAGTTTTGTTCCTGCGTAAATGCGTCACTTCTGCATTTGTGTGATTTTTTTGAGACTGTTCCTTCTTCATCAGTGCAGAGAACTTGCTACTCTTGTCCAACAGCCTTAAACCCTCCTCACGAGGGTCGATTCTCAACTAACTCTTTGCACTCCCATTTGGTGAACATGCAGTCCTCATTACTTTAAAGGATGTCATGCGTTAGAACAGTGTTTGTATTGATTTTTACTGTTCGAAGTTATTGAATCCTAAATGCTGTGATGTAAGATTAGAGCCTGGAAAAATATCCTTTTCTCGTTTCAATTATCCGCTCTCCATATTTTAAGAATGCTCAAATTTGTATTGATCCTACCGTGAAGGTGATCAAATGTAGCTTGAATATTTCCTCCAAGATGCACACCCTTTAGTTTCATCAACGTTATAGAGTGATGACCGTTTTCAATCTGTGAGCATCCCTGCTTTGTGTATTTGTTTTATGGGTATATTATTTTATATAACTCTGCAACATGTGACTATTTTATCGTAACTTGCAGTCCAAACAGATGGGAGTCATTTATCGAGTGAGTGAATTCAATTACTTTGAAAAAAGAAAAAAAAGGAAACATTCAGAAAAAGTATGTGGTGACCTGTGTTCTGTAGTATCCATATTATTTGTGAAAACAACAGTCGATTGTGAGAAGAATCCGTTTCCTTTGATATTTTTACAAAGTCGATGGTCAGCTTTAGTGGCTGTTCATCTTTGTGACTTCCAAAATTTGGCTAACTCGAGAACGACTGTCTTGGTTTTACTGGTACAGCAAGAGCTGTGGCATGTTGAAAGTTCTGTTCTGTATTCCTGTTGCGGAGTTGTGGAGTGAGGTTTAGCCGTGGTTCGTTTGAGCGGCAGTGCGAGAGACTGAAGTGCCAATGGTGGAATACATTTAAGTTTGGATCCGTGGACAGAATTTGCCCAAAATGGAATAATATTACTTACCGAAATCTTTTCTTGTCAATGCTCAAAATTTTTGAAATTGTCATAGTTACTGTTGCCTAAAATGACCTCATAATGATTAATAAAATGAATTTTTTAATTAGTGTACATTGTTTTTCAATTGGTTGATGCGGGAGTGGGAAATTTTATGGCATTTACATGAAAGATGTATCTTGGTACTAATGTGAAGTTAAATAAAATTCTGGTCGTTTCCTGACATACTGATGGAGTTAGCTGGACAGAGTCAATTGCTGTGGAAACAAAAGGCTGTCTTGCAGAAAGGTTTGTCTTATTCAAATTTTGATGTATAGTGGCACTCTCATGAAGTTGCTTCAAAGAAGTTTTAGGGAGAAAAATGTTTGAGAAGAAGAATGGTGACATGCTATATCTTTTGAAGTATCCTCAATTCCTAAATATTTTGCAATTCTCAGAACAATTACTGTGGAGTTTAGAAAGGATTTTCTAATTTATTCCTGAGTTGCTCTTTCTATTCATATTGTAAGATTTTAGTTACATTTTCTTGCTTGGATATTGCCCTACAGAATACTTAGATATGGTAAGTTTGCTGATGTGATGCAAAAATTTAGAATCTTAGCATTCTTTAATATTTCAAAAGTTAAACTTTGCGGAAGTAGAAAATTTTATTTTCGAGGAATGAATTGTTTATTTCATCTTATCATATGATCTTTTATAAATGGTGGTGGATAAATCTTTTCTTGTCTNGATGGTCAGCTTTAGTGGCTGTTCATCTTTGTGACTTCCAAAATTTGGCTAACTCGAGAACGACTGTCTTGGTTTTACTGGTACAGCAAGAGCTGTGGCATGTTGAAAGTTCTGTTCTGTATTCCTGTTGCGGAGTTGTGGAGTGAGGTTTAGCCGTGGTTCGTTTGAGCGGCAGTGCGAGAGACTGAAGTGCCAATGGTGGAATACATTTAAGTTTGGATCCGTGGACAGAATTTGCCCAAAATGGAATAATATTACTTACCGAAATCTTTTCTTGTCAATGCTCAAAATTTTTGAAATTGTCATAGTTACTGTTGCCTAAAATGACCTCATAATGATTAATAAAATGAATTTTTTAATTAGTGTACATTGTTTTTCAATTGGTTGATGCGGGAGTGGGAAATTTTATGGCATTTACATGAAAGATGTATCTTGGTACTAATGTGAAGTTAAATAAAATTCTGGTCGTTTCCTGACATACTGATGGAGTTAGCTGGACAGAGTCAATTGCTGTGGAAACAAAAGGCTGTCTTGCAGAAAGGTTTGTCTTATTCAAATTTTGATGTATAGTGGCACTCTCATGAAGTTGCTTCAAAGAAGTTTTAGGGAGAAAAATGTTTGAGAAGAAGAATGGTGACATGCTATATCTTTTGAAGTATCCTCAATTCCTAAATATTTTGCAATTCTCAGAACAATTACTGTGGAGTTTAGAAAGGATTTTCTAATTTATTCCTGAGTTGCTCTTTCTATTCATATTGTAAGATTTTAGTTACATTTTCTTGCTTGGATATTGCCCTACAGAATACTTAGATATGGTAAGTTTGCTGATGTGATGCAAAAATTTAGAATCTTAGCATTCTTTAATATTTCAAAAGTTAAACTTTGCGGAAGTAGAAAATTTTATTTTCGAGGAATGAATTATTTCATCTTATCATATGATCTTTTATAAATGGTGGTGGATAAATCTTTTCTTGTCTCTAATAGATGGTTTTTAAGTTCCTCCGATATTCTTTTTGAGTTTTCCTGTTGCTTAGCACTGTATAGATTGGTGCTAGTTTCTAGCAGTGGCTCATTCTGGAAGGCAGGTTCTCAAACAAACTGAGATGCAGTCCTTTCACTAGGCTGCACATTTTTGTATTTGAGCCATGACAATCGTAAGATGTTGCCAGTATAAGCTTGTGGGATGAAATCGAAAGCTTTTGACACCTGTGCTGAAGTGATTTTTCCATCCGGGTGAGCCTAATTTTCAGTAACTGCCTGCTGATAGGGATTTAGGTAGCTGATGGGCCAAAAGCTGAAGCCTACAGTATACCCTCTTGCATTCCGTCTATGATGGTACTTTCCCCTACATCTGTTGACATTCTATTCAGGCCAGGGGTTCCTAACCTGGAGTAATTGAACCCTTTGGATGTATAGAGGGCTGGTCAATAAAAACATAATGCTATTGAATCCTCGAAAAGTAGTTGTTTCAGTACCTTTTCTATGCTATTTCATATTGGTGCTGTCCGGCAACATTTACCTACTGTTACATTTGTACGAAGTATAATTTAAGATTTATTTCCTATTATGATGCTTTGGGAGCACAGGTTGGTTTACTTTAAATCCAGAGGGGGTTAGAGTCCATATGCTTTCAATTTCACAGCACTTGTTTCAAAATTGTATTTATATTTTTGGTTTATATGCAGTGAGTAATTGATTTGTTTTCTTACATTCTTAATTCCAAAAAAATCATTAAATTATTTTTCTGTGGTTATAAAGATTCCAATTGCCAATCCTTGTCTGCTTATTGGAGTGCAGCTCATGATTACGTCCTGGAATGTACCACTCTGATAAAGCAAATGAGAGAATCTCTATGACAATGATTCTGAAGTGGTCCATGGACTGATGATGGTCAAAGGCAAAAAATGAATGATTTAATGCTTGACATCAAAAGTCGGTTGGCCGTAAGTTAAGTGTCATTTAGTTCTCTGCATCATCCTTGATCAGTTTTTTCACTTATTTCTCCCTACTATTACTCCATTGTAATCAGTTTGAGTGGAAATTCTTTACCATTCTCAAAATATTTGGTTTTCTCATGAATCGGATCAAAACTGCTTTTCCATACCGCAGAAATTTTAATTCATCCTAATTCTTACACTGAGAATTACTTGTTATTGTTTGAAAGTCTTTATGCTTTCAGAATCATGAATGTGTTTATTAAGTGCTTTTGTTTTTGGTCTATGCATTTAAAGCCACTATGATGCAGCCAAAGTTAACTATGTGTACTAAGGTAATATAAATAATTGTTACAAATTCAGAATAATATGTTATTCTCTATAACTGTTAAAAATCTGTTGCTTGTAGTATCATTAGTGATAGTATTTGCTGAAGAGAATTGTTTATCACTTTTTATAAGTTTCTTCCTTCAATACTAAATATAGCTTTAAATTATCAAAGCTCTTAGTATAAATAGATTCATCGGGAAAAGTAATGGAGAAGCTGACATTGGTAACCAATAAAATATTAAAGCAACTTTAAGATCATGGAAGAAAACAGATCAAATGAATTTCTACACACATGACAACAAATCATGCCTAATTCGATCTAAAAACCACTGAAATCTAATTGCTCTCTAAAATTTTTGGGAAAAGAAATTTACTTGAGTTAGGGGATGAAGTAGGGTTTGGGAATTTATGGAACCTATTGGTTTGACTGTCGCATTATATGTGAACTAGAAGTTAATAGGCTGTCTAGTATTCAATACATTTTATTTGAACAAGTGAAATGCATAAAAAGCACCAAAAATATAGAGATAAATTAAGAGAACTTAATTATGATGAGGTAGTAGTAGTGTCCACTGGAGAGTGCTGCTGATGATGGGGTTTGGGAAGAGGGCCAACTATTACTTATTTAATTTCAGCACAATCGATTTTTCAAATGCCCACCCTTTCTCAAGATTTCGAAAGTTTTTAGCTTTAATAACTATTAAAATACTGTTCATTTAGAATAGAACAGTTGGATGACATGAATCCTATTCTATTTTAACTATGTTCACGAATACCCAAACTATATCATCACTTGGCAGGATTGGCTCAGCTACCATCATATATAAGCACCCAAAGTATAATCTTTTACAGGGCACTATCCCTTCCATTGTATAGTCTTGCAGAGGTCAGCAATGCCCAAGCTTGCATTTTTCTGGGACTCGGATGAAACCAAAATTCGAAAAGGAATAGATTAAGGGTGCGTGAATTTTAAAGTCTTGATTTTCAATTTTTTTACCTCAAGTCTAATCTAAACCAACCCTATTAATAATCGGAGGTTGTGGGAAAATTTGGGGAAACGTATGTGAAAAAAGTGTTGTCTCATCATTTAATACGAGAGCTTGCAAAAACTGTCAGTGAATACACATGGAGAGTGTAGAAGTAGTATTGTATTTGAAATTGTAGTTTTGGATATCTATAGTTAAGTGGGAGCTGAAATACAAGAGAGCCTCCAGTTTTTGTCTTGATTGAGTGAAAGAATTAGGTGTTTTCAATTTTTCAATCTGGTCAAAAACACACGATTTTTCTTTATCTTAAAGTCAGAAAATTAGTGACCCTCCGTGGTCAACTGTGCTTATCGAAAATAAACATTTATTGACCCGAAAACATAGAAATTTAAATTTGTTTAAATCATTTAATACGTGTCCGTTACGCTCCTCTCGAATACATCTCTGGATAAGTCTTCACGGCTTCAACTCCATCGTGTGCTCTTAGGTGTTAATTATGCTAATACCAGCTCGTATATTTGCGGAACAATGGCGTTGAATAGTAATTTTCGTCGAGTATTCGGTCTATAAGTGGATGCAGATGCATATCGTTGTTCCGGTTGGGGCTGTGTATTTTAAAAATATTTTTGGGGAGCGAATTTTTCCATCCACTTCTAAAAGAGCTCCAAATTAACGCTGCGGTGTTATCTTAATAATACACAAGGAAGAAAGCGTGCGAAAAAGACATTTTAGTGCTTCCTGTTCTATCTTTTAATGGAAGTGTACAAGCCAAGAATCAGAAAAACCATTTTTGCTCAAAGAAAGGCCGCTTTATCTTAAGAGTTATGCGCTGACCGCATCAAATAGCTCTGTAAGTTAGTTCCCTTTCTTATCTGAGAGCTATTTGGGAAAATTTCTAAGATTATTATCTCACCACTTCTTCGAGGAAGCCTTTTGTTCCTTTTTATCTGATTCTTATACTTATTTTTTATTCTATATTGCTGTGTATCTTCCGTAAATAAATGGCTTCCTGGTAAACGCGAGATTCTCCCACTGAGATTTTAGTTTCAATAGCTTTTGAAACAAAGAAACGCGCGATGGATATGGGTATCGTAGACGCAAAGTTTTTCTTTAATTTCTAGAGTAAATCCTAATGATCCAGGTTCAATTATGCGGAATTCTCCATAAAAAACTTCTCCGAAAGTTCTTTAACTCGTTTAGAAGTGATCTTTACGATGAGTATATGGGGTAAGCTTACATTTTTTTCTGTAACATATTATTTGCTTAGAATAATAATTAGTGTACGTGTACTGAGAAATGTCCTCAGTGTCTTTGTGGTATCTGAAAGCAATGCTCTGAAGGGAAAATATTCCCTTTCAAATTCGATTAAATCATTCAGCGCTTGAGTCTAGTTAATTTTTACCTTTCCCGAGTCGAATTTGTGTGAAATTCATCTCTCATGTCGTGTCACTTCTTTCATGAGAATTTTAATACGAGGTTTAGGTTCTAAGTTCTCCAATATTTTTTTAAACAAGTCTGCTTAAGTGTTCTACCTTTCGGTAGGTCCATGTGCCCTAATGTTCCCTATTCATAGCCTTTTCTTTCGTTACTTTGTAACTCACCCTTTATGTCATCTAACATTTTTTTGCCTCTGCCTTCCCCTCTGTCTTTTCCCTTGCATTCTACCCTCTATTACATTCTTCAGCAATCCCTTTCCTCTCAATATCTGACCCACCCATTTCTTCTGTCGGTGCTTAATTACTTCAATTAAAACCCTCTCCTCCCCAACTATTCCCTGCACCTCTATGTTTGTTTTTCTATCCACCCAGCTCACCTTTTCCATTCTACGACACACCCACGTCTCAAATGCCTCCAATCTTTTGATGTCCTCTTTTCGTAAGGTCCATGTTTCACACCTAAACAAGTACTACACCCCAAAAAGTTGAAACTTCCGTTACATCTCGACGTAATATTTATGAAGACTTGCACATTTTTTTCTATAACGTCTTCATTATGGTTTTATTGCTGCTGAGAGCACTTCTAAAGGGATGTGCTTTGACCGTTGGAAATTGGTTGCGAAAGTGCTGCCAATTGCTGCGAAATCGAAGTGCGAAGGAAGCTGTTGAAACAAGGAATAAAAAACTAAATTTGCGTATGCTATTTATCAGCCTGAAGTGATTTTAGTAATACTATGGAGGTAGTTGTTAAGTGATAGACTTTCTCCAAGCATATTAAAATTGACAGTCATAGACGTGGTCTTGTAGAAAGTCATCATGTAGAATGAACAGAGGCGTTGTAAAAATAGATTTTGCGGTAAAAGTACAACACCTCTCTTAATTCTTCATGCATGTAGCCAGGTGCCACGTAACGAAGTTTCGGTTTCCTCTGGGTTTTTGAATTTCTGTACCTTTTTCTTCTAATTGAGAAATCATAATTAGACAGCGGAAAGGTATTGTGCAAAATTGACAATTATTACGTTCTTTTTTCTTACGTAAATGGGTATCTGTTGTGGGTAGATAGTCGAGGAACTTTAAAGTACATAATTGAGGAAATAACACAGTAAACGTTGAGAAATGTTAGACTCGGCCTATATTTCTTGTGGTACCGGAATTTATAATAAGGAATTTGAACAAGGAACTGTTTATAGAGAATATCCCAGGGGAGCTGTAAGTTTATGGGTAAGTTTTGTGGGTGAAGTAAGATTTTTATAACGATTAATTCTGGTGAAATATTTGTGGAAAAAAAGACCAAGGGCACCTGATTAGTAGTATTTAACTTCGTGAATTAATTTTTGATGGTTTATTTTCCACTTCTTTAAGCTAACTAGAAACCACCATTTTTATATATATGGATAAATTTCATCAAAGGTGTTATCTTTCTGAAAGGAATGGAAGGCCTCTAAGAACGTCCAGAAAAATTATTTCTTAGAACTTCCGGTTCGCCAAGTGGGTAGCGTTTTCGCCTTTGTTAGAAGCGATCCCGGGTTCAATTCCCGGTGGAAACCTATATGAGCGGAAATATCTCAGCTGTCGAGGCACATTTAAGAAATACTGCAACAAAAAAAGGATTGTAAATTCTGAATGAGGTATTCCACGGGGAATCTCTTCCGCGAGAGCCCAAGATGTGCGATGCATGACCTGATACTCTCTTTTCACGAAAAAGTGCATCAAAATTCAATTTTCCTTTAATCGGAATATTTTTTTCTTCTGCTTCTTTATCTCGGTGAATTACGTAAGATATTTTCTGGAGAACTAACGGGGAATGATTTCCTAAATAAAACGGGACCATTTGATTGTCTTCCTTATTATGATTAATGTTACGCTCAAGTCCTTCATCGGTTAATCAATTATTTCATTTCGTGCAGATGACGAATGATATTGTACTTTATCCTCGATAAGTGCCGTATTGAAATCTGAACAATACCTGAGCTTTTCTAACGAAAATAATTTTGCTTTCAGCCACGCCTTTAATTCAAATCAAAATAATGTAGAACCAACCCCTTTCCCGAGACCCCTTTGAGTACCTCCGTAAAACAGTAGCAACTGATTTTTCAGGTAGCTTCAAAAGAGGTGGGGAAAGGTTTAAGTTATTTCCTCGGGGCGGAAGTGGTAACTCAACAGAAAACATCTTGGGGGCAAGCTGCCAAAAGAGAAAGGAACTGGATTTATTTTGATTCGCTATTATTCCTGCCACCAGCCAATTTAAACCAACTTTGAAGCTGGCCAGTATCGAGTCCACGAGCCGAAAGGAATGTTCGGAAACCGATATCATACGTGAGTTCGCTAATACAAACATCGTAGATGAAACAAAAGAGATGGCGTGAGGGTAGGAAGCTTGCTCGATAGCTGCTCCTTTGCCGGAGAAATACAATGGGAATGAATGTCGCCTGACAGAAGAAGAGATTTTAATCCAGCGGAAGTCTTTGTGTTATGAAAAAGCCTCATCTCTCTTGCCTGTGCTGTCATACCGATAATTACGAGGTTCGTACCTCAAAATTCAGTTACGAATCACAGTGATATCTCGACTAATGAATGATCTTGTTACTGTTTATCGAAAATGTTTAAGTTTTTGGCTTTGTCTACGTGTTTTTTATGAAATAGCAGCTTATGGGAAATCGCATTTTGACTTACGAAAGAAACTCCGAAACGAATTGTTTACGTTAGCAACCGTATCACACTGTTATAGTAACAAAGTTTGTCGATTCGTCCTCAAAGGTACCAATATTAAGCAATCCAGTGTAAAGCGTGATTAAAATACGTACAGTCAACTAAGCAATGGACATGTTATTGGAGTATTATTTATTTCATACAGATTTTGCATAAACCGCATAATTTTATCAAGTCATCCCAAGAAGGTATGCATAAATTATATACGTCTACGAACGTTGCTATGTAGTTGTTGACGGTATAGGAAGATTGTTAACCACGACATTGCTCTTGCACTTTTGCATTGCACTTGCAAATTTTGCAGAAAATGCTTAATTAGCTGCGTTTACGTGTTCAATCTCCTGAGCACGTATCTTGAAATTTCGTTCCTGTATTCTCTCTTTTTTTGTACCTATAAGTAATGAAGTTTTGAGGACTTTGAACAAAATTCATCACATGCCAAGGGAACCAATCTTATTCTTCCAGTCGATGACGAGGTGTCTTATGGTTAGTGTCCTTTTTCCCCTCAATTACGTGTTATTAAAATCTTTGTTTTAGTTGACTTTAGCGAAGCACCCTTACATTTTGTGAATCACGTTGTAATTTAAAACGGACATCTTCCAATCGTATTTACACTGAATGCAAGCAGCGATTTACTTAGTATAATTCTCGGTAAAAATATGATGTTTTCGATTAAGACTTTTACATAAAACCTTTTGTTGCAATTTTTGAATTGATTTGTTCCGAAGGTTTAGCCAGGATTTGTCCCTGGTGGGTTTCTGTGCCATGTATTAAATGGAAAATTGCCTACATTCCTGTGGTGAGCAAACAGATGGAATCAGATTTATATTTACATACATTCCCTACTAGTCACCAGTAGCGTGGGGAACTGTAGATAGTTAAAGTACTACATTTTACCTCCCATTACCTCGATTTAAAAGAAATCATTTTAGCTCAGGAAGGGGGGTTAAACACCCAAAACCCCCTTTCGTTACACCACTGCGTTATTCATATTCCGTGGTTTTCGATTGTATTTTTTTATGGTGAGTTAGTTTTGACATCGGAGAAAAGATTTTAATTTTAATTAATTTTCCATGCATGTGGATTAATCGTGTCGAATTATCTTTTAAATGAAAAGAAATTTACTTTCCTTCGCGTAAAAGTAACTTTTTTTTATTTGTACCACACGGAAAAAAATTTGACAGCCCTGATATATGACATCTCTTCACTCACCTTCCTTCCTCACTTCAAGCCGTACTATTTTTGTCGCGTAATATATATAAGAAGTTTGAAAGGTAATCTCTCTTCCTCCCTTGCCGTATCCTTCCGTCATATTTAGTTCCCTTGCAGCTGTTAATCAAGATACCAGAACAGACGCCGATGGTTTTTAAAGTTTACTCGTCAACCCCCTGAAATATTCGCAACTGAGTATCTCTCCTTTTAATGGGCCCTCATATATCCTATACAATTACCTCGTCGCTTACTGCCGATTCCTAAAGTGTAATTGCTTGAATTTTCAACAACGGCCGCGCTCAGACACACCTGGTGCTTCCTAACTGTCTAGCTTCGGAATGATTTACTGTAATTGCTGTTGTTTACTTGTCTATTTTGCCATGGAAACAAATTTATACGTCGAATGTTATGTTTAACTGTAATTACAATTTATCAACAAATCAATTCTTCTCACACAACAATTAAATATTCGTCAGGGAAGATCGCAGCTTCTATTATTTAATTACTCTTTCGTAGAATTTTATCCTTTTACTTGCTCACGGATTCTCTCCTTTTTGGAGAGGGGCTTTTACAGTGGAGGAATTCGCTGGGGTATATAAATCTCTAGTCAGTAAAATTCCACGCATAAGAAGTGGATGATTTTCATCAAATAAATGAACTATGTTTATGTTTCATTCGTTTAAACATTCCATAGTTTTCCGAATTCCATGATTGGGAACTGATTCTCGACGGTGAGGGCAATTTTCGAGTGAAAATATTAAAGTTTTGCCGTTATGTAAAATTTTGCGAAGGATTTATAATATCAAGACCACTTATTAGGCAAGGGAAAAAGTTTNTCACTTCCTTTGTGGCAGTCCCAATGATCATTTCAGAGACAAAGCCTCCATCGTCAGGGGGTCTCCACAAAGGAAGTCGCACTCACTTCACTTCATTTTTGGAGACCCCCTGACGATGGAGGCTTTGTCTCTGAAATGATCTTTGGGACTTCCCAGGAATCGGTAGTCCGGATCTTCCAGTTTGTCTCTGAGCGCGAGTTCCGCTTGCCGAAATACGGCTTACGGAGTGTTTTTAAACCTCTAATTCATTAACAACCGTATTCCAACTTCTTTTTCTTTCAATAAGCGGATTCCCTGACGAAAAAATCAGCTGACATCGAAGCGATACACTCATCAAAACATTTGGATACTTCCATAAGAAGATGACCACCCTTCAGAGAGGAGAGACTGAATGGACTGGAACAAATGAAAATCTGAAGAAGCTATATCTGGTGAATGCAGCGTTTGGGGAAAAACTTCTCAGTTCACTCTTCAGGTATTTCTTGACAGGTTTATCAACTTGTGGCCTTCCGTTATGATGTATCAGGATCAAGTTATCGCGCGTATAATCCAAGTCCAATCATTTTTCTTTCCAAAGTAGAGATCATACGCAATGGTTATATTCAATCACGATCGCTAGAGATGCTTTCAGACTGTTTCAGCTGCTCATTGTATACGGCACAATTTTTGTTCCCACCCAAACCATGAAGTAATCTTTAAACCATGAATTGTTCGTGTAGGATTGGGTGTTGCTGGTAACCTCGGCATCTCCAACGAATTTGGACCTTTCTGGGTATCGTAATGGATTCGATGTTAATCTTCAGTTACTGTTCAATGCAAACAAGCTTTCTTCATATGTCTTTCAAGCAACGTCACGCAGGTGACCAAACGCCTTTAGATGTCTCTCTTTCAACTTTTATGGAATCCAATTTCTTTTTCGTGGACAATCCTCCTTTCCACGTTTTTCAATAGTAGGTTGATCAAGATTTAATTCCATTGTCAAGCGTTCAACATGGGCATTTNAACGTCACGCAGGTGACCAAACGCCTTTAGATGTCTCTCTTTCAACTTTTATGGAATCCAATTTCTTTTTCGTGGACAATCCTCCTTTCCACGTTTTTCAATAGTAGGTTGATCAAGATTTAATTCCATTGTCAAGCGTTCAACATGGGCATTTATCGAGTCTGTGCAGTATTCAGCACGTTGGAACCTCATCCCCTTTACCATTAGCTACGAAGAGCTAGGAGAGGGAAATGAGGCTTACTAGGCGAGATGAGGAGTGAGGTAGTTTGCTCTTGTTTTCCTCACTGAGCCAGAATGCTATAAGCAGACCAAGCCCAGTGAAGTGAAGCACAACGACTCTACGAGTAACACTTTTCGTAGCGTTGCATAAGGAGAAACCTTGGTTAATTCAATTATTCACTTATGATGCAATCTATTCTTCGTCACTCTTTCCTATATCTTTCGCAGGTTTTTCACATCCCCCTTCTCTTCGTGGGTGTTTTCCTGCAGTGGAGATACTTTTTCTGTGCATAAAATATCACAGTTTTTTACTCCTCCACAAAAACACTTTCTTCCCTTCTTTTATTTTCTTTCGTATCTTTCTATCACTTTATGACAAGGGTTAAATGGAAGATGGGACTCTTTAGTCCCAATTTCGCCCAATAAAGACGTTTT
>KZ308437.1:258075-272104 GCA_000376725.2 Ladona fulva
TTATTATTATTATTATTATTATTAGCAAATGCCAACAGCACACACCCCAACCACAACAGTGTAAAGTGTGTACGAAGGACACGTTAAAAACTCCTAAAAGCCGTAAAAGCAATGGAGCTAGAACACAGTTTAAAAACCTTATACGTATTTCGGCAGCTAAGCTGCCATCCTCAGAGGTGAACAAAGAGTTTTCACCTAAAGAAGTTGAGGAAAAGACGATGTACATATATGTGAAGTATGACCTTGTGGTGAGGGGTATTTGTCAGTAAGTAGCTGGTACAATGGGGAATTTGGAAAAGGACCTTTGTCACTGTGGAATACCTTTTCTCAATTTTTGAAAATATAAACGCTTTCGTAGGCGTCCAGTTGTTATCATTATGAATATAAACTTACTCTATGACATTATCGATTACGAGTAATCCTATATCGGACCACGAAAATAACTTCGAGGCGTTCCTTTGCTTTCTTTGTCCCCGTATATTTATCATTCATAACAGCTACTTCCCGCTCTTCGGTCCAAGCTATTCTTTCTCTGTTCGCCCTCTGAGTCAACATACCTTTAGTGAATTTTTGATCAGAGGCTCTTCCTTCTTTGGAGTTTCCGTAGTTTTAGCCCTGCTTGTTTAAGTGCCAGTTCCAAGCCGTGTTTGATTTCGCCGATCCATTTCATACAGACTGATTTCCGCTTTGTTCCTATTTTCATAGCATTCGGCCATTCGTCTAGCGGTCCATTCTTTTAATGCGACCGTGAACTTCCTTGCGACGTGAACTTAATACGGGTTTTCTTATGTGACTTTGAATGCCTAATTTGTTTGCTTCATAGTTCGTGTTTCGTTTGAGTTTCGTGATAAGGATTTTCCTTTCTCTACCGATGTTTTCGAGGTCTGATATTCTCTTCGAAATCAGCTTTCCGATTCAATATCTATTTTCTAATATGTTAAACAAAAGTCTATTCGATAAATTGCATTATTTAATCCTCTTCTACATTCAGTAAAACCTAACTGAAGTGACCACCAAATGGGACCAACCGAAAGAGGTCATGTTAGACAGGTGGTCACTATGGCAACATTATGTGACATTAAACATGTTGTCACTATAGCAACATTAGGTGGCATTCGACAGGTTGTCACTAAAGCAGCATTAGGTGACATTAGACAGGTTGTTACTATAGCAACATTAGGTTTTTAGGTGTTAGGATAATTTTCCTTATTTACAGGAATTATGAAATACTCTCAGATGATTTTTTTGCAAAAAATAATCAGTTTCAGAATTGAAGAAATTGGCGTAACGATAAGAAAGACTTGATCGGTTTTCGGAAAAGAGTTTTCATTTTTTATGTTTTTATAAATCAGCCTAATTCTATTAGGACTTTGCATATTTTTGCACCTTTTTATAAATCAAGTCAACCGTTTTGTGCAGATTTAATGGAAAACACATTTCAATTTTTTAACGAAAAATTGCGAACTTTGGGAAATGAAATTTTCGAGAGAAATATAGGAGTAGGAGTTTTTTATTCAACCTGTTCACCAGGGAAGGAGTTGTATTTCGTTGATGGTCCCCCACATCGGTGGTAACTGGTCACTGTAGAAAGCTAGTCACTGTATGCAAAAAATATTACATTTAATTCATATAAGTTCTGCGGGGACCGATGAGAACTGGTCAAACTAAGCAAACGGTCACTATAGGGAGGTGATCACATCGGCAGGTTCTACTGTAAATTCCTCAAGAGCCGTCTTTCGGGATGTGGCAGGGGGTGTATTCATAAAATGACTATTTCTTTAACCAGTTACTGTCGCGTAGCGTTCGCGGGATAAATTGAATCTTTGAAGCTGCTATTGGTATCTACGTATGTCCCTAATATTTCTCGGCGTTTCTGTTCGGCCTATGTAGCTGGGAGAACGTAGAATATGTGCTAAGCCTTGCGAGATAGTCTTATTTCAGGATTTTATTTGTAAGCTCAACCTAAAAGTAAATCTTCCCTGTTTTTTTATCAGCTCCCACCTTATACAAAGCAGATTCTCGGTAACGTTTATAGGGTTTTTCGTTGCAATTTTTAACAAAACACGGTTGTACGGCGCACCTATTCTAACACATTGATTTCTGTTATTTTATCTTCGAATTTAGCATTATTATTGTTATTTTGATACCAACCTGTTTTGGAACAGAATTATTTGTGTTTCATGTAGTTGTTTTTCCGTTTATTCTTTATAAACATTTATTTCTACTTGTTATGTCTATGAAACAATGTATCGGCACCATTTTGTTTGCTTTTCAGATGTGTTTCAACCTGCCTTCTCCTTTAAACTTAGTTAACCATCAATAGGATTCGCAAGTTTTTCACACCCCCTTCTCGTGGGCGTTACCGTTGTGTATTTTTTCCTATGCGCAGACTTGGGTTTTCAAACCCACAAAGCTGTTTTCTTCTGTGCACTTTTTCAAACTATCTCTTTTAAATTTCATACGACAAAGGGTTAGGGATGTAAGAAGAGACATGGTCGTCTCAATTTCGCCTTAATTTAGCCTCACTATTTTTATTTTGTAAAACTAGCTGATGTGATGTTGATTCTCAATGGGGAAAATGAGCTCGGATTTAAGAATGGTATTAGTCGTCAGGGAGACTGGTTGTTTACAGCAACAAAATATCACTTAATATTCGTCCATTTTATCAAATTTCTCGCATTTTTGAATCGAAAGCAATGCTCCACGACCAAAATAAGAGTTTTAATTGAATTTCCCTTCTTTTGGTTCCTTTTTCGATTTCGTACGGCTATTCTTTCTGATTTAATTTTGCAAATGAAACGAAGCCTGCAAGCGGTGAATTTGAGGTTTACGTGCATTTCGTATGGAAACAGTTTTAAACGTCCGGAGTTGAACCGGGGACAGTTAGGTGAATTAAAGGCAGCTTATTACCTGTGGGCTGTAGACTTTTAATGATGTGCAAGGTTTGAAAGTTTTGGCTCTCGAAGTGAGCATACATACATACATACATATATATATGGACACACGTACACACTCTAACTCTAGATTATAATTTGGATACCACGCTTGTATACAGGATCCCATGCGCCGCATGTATGTACCAATACCTGAGATGAAATCCAATAAGCGAAGAGTAAAATCGTATTTACGTCCGTATTACATCGTAAAATCGTATTTAGTGTGTGCTACATGCTACTGGCTGTTTCGAAAAAGTCAACAGTTTACCTTCTACAGTGCCGTTTTTGTTGGTTCAATTTTTTCAACCCGGCACACCGTTGAGATTGACTCTTCCAGGTTGCGCCTCATGGCGGATGGGACTCTTCCTTTAAACTTATGTTCAAAATTCGAAAATAAGTTCATCTTCCGTCTCCTCTTTAAACGCGAAGCATGAGGAGACCCCGAACTTACGCTAATGGAGCATTTAAAATACCCCATCATTAGCATCCATCTGCCAAACGGATATCTATTTTTACTTTTGTCATTGCTTTAAAGCTCCCTCCTCCATTTCGAGCGACTTCGCATGTGACCTCGAGTGCCCTGTAACCTTGCCCCCATTCGTTTTCATTTAATGAAACACGCCCATTGCAAACGTCTTAAGTGCAGTCCAATCTGCGGATGTGACGTCGAAAAATTTCGCTTTTAAAAATCGATTTATTTATTTTTTACATTTTTGACTCATCGTCGTTTTTCGATAAATTTAATTCATGTTGTACCACATGCTTAAAAGTTTAAGTTTATCTTTTTTTAGTTCCTACATGTACTCTATTCAGGCTCAATTGCGAAGTAACTGAAGGTCGCATTTATTTTGCGTTTCCTGCATTTCTTTAAGATCCTGCTACCATATCTTGATGAATTAAATATTTACGAAACCATTTGTCTTATGGTACGGGAAAGAGAAAAATTTATCCTTTTTTATATACTTTTGTCTCAAATTTATTCATGTCTATGATGATATGAAAGCTACTGAGGTATGAGTGAAGCTGAATATAGGTATTAATTAAGGTTTCTACTTATGTAATGTTACCAAAAGTGTTACTCGTAGAGTCATTGTGTTTCACTAACGTGAGCTTGTTCTGATTACAGCATTCTGACTTAGTGAGTAAAGCAAGGGCAAACTACCTCACTCCTCATCTTGCCTAGTAAGCCTCATTTCCCTCTCCTAGCTTTACGTAGCTTATGGTAGAGGGGATGAGGTCCCAACCTGTCTTCGGTCTGAATACTTTACGGACAGTATTTCAACTGCCTTGTCATGTTGCAAGTTAAAGACTTCAAAAAGGTCAAGGAATGACTTAATTCGAACAATCGTGGATAGAGGCGTAAAAGTCGAAAAAGTAAACGTCGCGTCGCATGCTTTCGACTAAGAGATGAAAGAGAAGTCTGCCGTGGCCGGGAACCGGGCCGTGCCCCCACTTTCCGGGCAGGTGCTCTAACCTCTAAGCTACCACCACAGAACGATCTCTCCTTCAATTTCTCTGGCTATGATGGGGGAGTGGGTAAAGTGGAGGGCCCGGGTTCGATTCCCGGATACGGCAGACTTTTTCTCTTTCATTTCTTCATCGAAAGTCAAGTATGTGATCCACGCGTTTCCTCTTGCTTATAAACGTCGCAAGTGACTGGATGTCGTGAGGACCGTGGCGCCGGGGAAGTGCCGCTTAGCGGTGCCACCAGTCGGCTTGCCAACAAAACTGAAACGGAGTGGGACCGCCCAGCACCGTAGTTACCTCTAACAGTTTTCATCTTTGGGCGGGATGGATATCGCTGCGGGTGCTAAGATTACGGAGCCACTCTACCGTTGCCAAGGAAAAGCTGCAACTTTCTGATTTTCCTCATGAAAATGACGAAATGAACCATGTCAAAATGTTCGCCAAGTAGTGGGCTCTCATATTGGATGGTTCTCAAAATAAGTATTGCGCGGTTTCGTTATTGTTTTGCGCGCCAAAGACAAGCCACACAAAATCAGGAAAGTAACGATTCAAATGACACAACTGTATGAACATATATTAGCAGCACTTTTACGAAATCGATGTGTACAGATAATCGCGATGTTCACAGCAGAAAAATACAGAAGGTAATTGTGAGGAAACATTTGCACTTTAATTGCCGCATTGACCTAAGCTGTCGAAGCACTTTTAACAATACTACTATACTCGAAGACCTGATTAATGCAGCATTGAGGGACTCCAAAGATAACTATTGTACTGATTCAAGTTTGCAAGTTTTAATAATTTACCTACTGTTGAACTATTCTGATAATCAATCTTAATTCTGTGGATATAAAACGCCAAGCCTTAATCATATCATAGTGCCCTATCACGACGCCGTGGTTCTTTCTCTGGATTGTCATTAAATTATTTAACTTTAACGCCGAGGGTAGGCTCAATGGAACTCAGATAAACCAAATTTTTAAACTCATTACGTGGTAATATGCAACTGCGAGAATTTAAAATTGAGTAGAGTTCGCTAGCAATGACCTAAAATGTGTCAAAACGTAAAAAACCAATACATAAAAAATTTAAGGGTATTTACATCCTCTGCTACACGACGGAAGGCGGCTTGCAGAGTATTTGCACGTAGATGCAAGCATATGGAGAAACTCCTTAATTGAGGGTATGCGCAGGAAAACCCTGGATGCGGAAAAATCCAATGCGAGAAGTAGGGGAAAAGAACATGTTAGGACGCATAAGTGAGAGAATAAAATTAAAGACTATCAGTGATAAGTGCATCGCAAAGTATCAGCATATTAGTTTTTTCACATTGAAAAACATTGAATTAATAATCAGTTAACAGAGTAGCCTACGGTTCTCTCTTTATCTGTCTAAGTGGAACATTTTAAGTGGGAATGCATTGAAACTCCTTGCATTCACATAGGTTATTAGTGAAGATGCAGTTTTACTAATTTTTACGCCCGTATATTTTTTTAATACTGTGTACAGGAGCGGTTGGGAATGAGCGTGGAAACATTACAGATTTTAATGGGGAACGCCGAAATGAGCTTGCAGTTTCTGGGTGACGTTTTTCTCAATGAAAACTCCGCTAAAAATGCGGGATACGTTTTCGAAACATCCCGTTCTTAAAAATGAACGACCGAATAAAAATTTGTGCGCAGAATAGAAGTCGGATGCCGGGAAGGGTTTTTGCAAAATTCGCGAAAATTCGCATGCATGAAAAACTGCGGTGAAAATAGAGTCGTTAGTTTTACGTTCGTTACTCATAGCTACGGTAAAGATGTACTAATATGTATCTATTATAAATAGACGCTTCTCCGGATATATATACCCATACAAGATACAAACTCTGAGGCTAAAAGAGAAACGTCACAGAACTGGCGATATTTTTGCGTAAAGACCCCGACCATCTCACTGGAGAAAAAAAAGATGTTATATCGATCCTAGGCATCATGGGTTCCATCCTAGAAGGACCCTGTAAAGGTATTTTTCCCGTAGGGATACATTGCACCGTTTTTCGGAAGTTTTTGAGACTTTTCCCGTTAAGACAGAGAACTGAAATTCAACACGTAGTTAGAGGAGGTGATTCTCTAACGTGTACCGCAAATACATCTCCCAAAATGATCCTAGGTTCGACGCTAGGCCGATGAAAAGAATTCCCTATATAGAAAGCATTGTAAATATAAATGCAAGGAGTCAGTCCTTTTCCTTCCATTTTCTAAGTGGATAATACATCAGGTAGGCACATGTTTGCAGGGATATCGAAGTATTCGCATAGCGCTTCCCTATTAGATTTCGTTTCAATACTGGTGATGGTTGAAATGTGATTATTTTTTGACGTAAGCAGATTGTCATTTTTGTCTAGCGGCGGATGATAAGTTGGCGTATTTTTAATTTGATGCACTTCCTGAAATGAATTCTGATTTAAAATATAGGATTAGTTGAAAGTGGAGGTAACGGAACGTAATGGACGACGATTTCAAGTAACATGGTCATTGGTTCTAAGCCAGGCCGCTTCCTTTTCTCCGGGAGAATTACTTTGAGGTGAATCACTGAACTTATTTAAACGGTCGACTTATACATAGGTGACCTCAACACGGTATGACGAGGAAAGGGATCTTTAATATACGTATAGGCATTGCAAAAAATCAAAAGTGACCTTACTTCCGACTCTCGGTCGCTCGATATGCTTTTCAATTTTGAATCATAGGAAAACTTGGAATAAGCGAATCGAGCTGCTAAATCTTTCGCTGGCAACCTGGATGTTTACTTGGGGCCAACGTGGATTTTGACAGCTTCTTAGCTATTTATATATGTTTTAGGGCCCCGGGGTATATTAAAATTTCATTTTAGGTAANACGTGTACCGCAAATACATCTCCCAAAATGATCCTAGGTTCGACGCTAGGCCGATGAAAAGAATTCCCTATATAGAAAGCATTGTAAATATAAATGCAAGGAGTCAGTCCTTTTCCTTCCATTTTCTAAGTGGATAATACATCAGGTAGGCACATGTTTGCAGGGATATCGAAGTATTCGCATAGCGCTTCCCTATTAGATTTCGTTTCAATACTGGTGATGGTTGAAATGTGATTATTTTTTGACGTAAGCAGATTGTCATTTTTGTCTAGCGGCGGATGATAAGTTGGCGTATTTTTAATTTGATGCACTTCCTGAAATGAATTCTGATTTAAAATATAGGATTAGTTGAAAGTGGAGGTAACGGAACGTAATGGACGACGATTTCAAATAACATGGTCATTGGTTCTAAGCCAGGCAGCTTCCTTTTCTCCGGGAGAATTACTTTGAGGTGAATCACTGAACTTATTTAAACAGTCGACTTATACATAGGTGACCTCAACATGGTATGACGAGGAAAGGGAATTTTAATACTTATATGTATAGGAATTGCAAAAAATCAAAAGTGACCTTGCTTCTGACTCTCGGTCGCTCGAAATGCTTTTCAATTATGAATCATAGGAAAACTTGGAATAAGCGAATCGAGCTGCTAAATCTTTCGCTGGCAACCTGGATGTTTACTTGGGGCCAACGTGGATTTTGGCAGCTTCTTAGCTATTTATATATGTTTTAGGGCCCCGGGGGATATTCATATTCCATTTTAGGCAAATGTATCGAGTAAAATAGCACAGATTTGAAAGATAACCTTTTGAAACAACATGGATGCTTACTCAGGTCCCCTAATGGCCTTCTCTCAATTTTATCGAGATTTCATTACGAGAGGTAACATGTTGGGGCCCTGAAGTATATCTGTGGTAAGGTTATAAGCATCCCTGTTCCATTTTTTATTCACGATATAGAGCTTTGTGAGTACCAATTGGGAAACAGTTTTGGGGGTTTAGTGGTGATTAATCCCTCATTACGAGGAGTTGCTTGTAGCTTGCAGTATGCAGGCAATTTTTACTCGTGTGTGTGTGTATATATTTATTTACAGGTTTCCGCCGTAGTTAGACAAAAGACTGGTTGCAGCGTCTATATATGTACATTCATTCAACATTAATTTACAATAATGATTGACAAATTAATAAATAAATATCACAGTAAGGAATATGAATACATTGCCCTCCATTACAATATCATTAAATTATCATCAGGATTTTTCAGGGTTCCTGGTAGGCCTTCACAGCTTCCGAGGCGGTACCGGGGCACACACAGTCCACGCACCCTACCAGGCAATCCCCTACTCCTCGCTCACTCAGAACGAGTCCAAAATAGGAGAAACTGAGAAGAATGGAGTAAAGTTCATTAAAGAATCTACAGCAAACAGGCACCGAAGGTTCCCCTACTCCTCTTACATTTCGTTTCTTAAATTCTATTCCCACCAACACACTAATTTTACACCTATTTACATTACATGATACACTGCTTTTACAACTATTTTAACGAATACAAGTATTTTACGACCAAATTTCGAGAGCACGTTTCTTCTTAAATATACATATACACTCACACACCCTCATTTTATTCATTAATTTCTTAACACAAAATTTTCTGAGGGATCGCCGGAATGTCCTTTTTCCCCCGCAATGCACGCTCGTTGAATGCATTGAAATCAGCGTACCGCGAGAAAATAACGAAAGAGAAATGTCGCAGTTTGAATAGCGGGGAACGTCGAACGGCATACCTTAGCTGTGTTGCGAGGGTGCGTCCTTCCACAGAGAAGGGTGCAGGGATGCGCGAGAGGTATGCGGGAGGGAACACACGGTCACTAGCCGAGTTTGATTGCCAGGGCTCTAAAGTATGTCAACTGTGAGGGTGTGTCACGTGGGGTGTGTTACCCTGCCTGCGACGCGACCATAACGCCGAACAATGCTGGGTCACTGAAAGTTTAATCCCGGTGACGTAATAATCGTAACGTTCAGAAGATTGAAAAAGCAAATTATTTAAGAGGAACTCAAATTACATTTTCGTGACCCTTTCGCCTGAACATCCTGGGCGAGTGTGGAATTTTGATTGTTTATGTAGGGGCCATTTTCCGCAACAATGGGCGCCGCCATTTTGTGGAAGGCACGATTGCGGTGTTGTTTTTGAAAACCTTTGATGCCTGCTTTTTTAATCAAGAGTTCATAGGATGGCGATTCGAGTGGTGAAATCCTGTAACGAATGATACGAATTTAACGGAGATATTTGAGTAGTGATTTTAAAAGTGCTTCGACAGCTAAGGTAATTCCGCACGGTCAGCCCCACCGGGAATCGAACCCGGAAAGGTGAACCCACATGGCTATCCAGAGCTAGAAATTTAAACAAGCAATTGCAGAATAACGTTACCTGAATTTTATTTCTTGAGGATGATTTATCGACAGTAGCAGTTGAAACGGACTCCCGGATAGCCAAGTGGGCAAGGAGGAGGGCTTCGGTGAATGCAGTCCCGGAGAATTCGTGCGAAATGACCTAAGCTATCGGAGTACTTTTAAAATTACTACTACTACTTCTACTAGAAGTTGAAACAATTGCTTTTGGCGTGAAAAAACTTGGCTTCTTGGTTTTTTTTCCGAAAATTTGTTACCAAATAAATCGAGTTATATGTGTAGAGTAAGATGTACCTTCTAACTTTGATTTGAGGCGCTAGAAAATTTCTTAACACCAAAATTAATTTGGGCATGTTTATTTATTTTATGATACCAAAAATGGAATCACGGTTAAGGTGATCGTTATGTGCGTACGTTATTTTTGTGTGATAATAGATACATTTATCCGTATATCGAGACCAATAAAATCACAACGGCTTTGAAATTGACGTGATCCAATTTATGTATGAAATTATTATCACAGCAAGATAATTATCAATGGAAGTATTGAGCTGTTTGCCTCCTTTAAATTGCCTTGAAACTGCCTTAGTTAGATCGCTCACAGACAATAAATCTTGCCAAAGTTTATCAGTATGTTAAGAGAATCAATACATTTAATATACGAGTTGGGACCACGTTCTGTACATGTATTCTCATGCAATGATGTAACGTGTAATTTTGATCCTTATATTTGTGAAAGCCTTTGGTAAATTCTCTAGATTTTTCTCTCTAATTTACCGATTCTTACATAAGTTGCGTAACATATATCTACTGTTTGTAATTTACATTTATATTTGCGATATTGACCTTACATTCTGCAAACATTATTTTTCAGTAGATCTTTGGATAGTATTATTACACGTGCGTGAGTGATTGAAATTTCTTAGCTTTCCTCGTCGAATAACCTTCAGTTCTATTCTATTCTACGTAAAGTTGTGCCATCAAAAAGTGACCGTTATTTGAATATTTGGACCGCAAATTTTAAGGTTAATTTTTGCTAATGAGATTTTCATACCATTACATAGGTGTTCTACCTTACGGTATGTTCATGCACAGTGATATTTCCTATTCAATGCCATTTCTTTTTCTTTTGTGTCTTGGGAAGATTTTTATGCATCAATTCCTAAATCTTTATTTACTCCTTTAAGGTGATATTATCTGCCTTAGTAAGTATCTCGTAGGGTTTTCTACCCTTTCATCGACTTGACCCGTGTTACACGCTCGCTGGATACTTTTCCCTATGTATCATGTGTAATTTTGTATGTTTGCAACTGATGTTGTTGCCATGTATCGAAACCCGGGTTGTGTTGTTTATCATTCTGTCCTTTCGGGTAAATAAATCTGTTTAGTCTGCTCGATCTTCGTTGTCATGGAAACCCAACTAGCAAAGGCCCGCAAAATGGGTATTATTTGGATTTTGATTGATACCTTTGTTAGCTAACGGAGAATATTGCTAAAAGAGATAGACGTATCTGCTATCTCTCTTGTCGGGCAATTGACAGTACTTTAGAGTTTAGCCTCGCGTCAATCAGGGGGCCCACAATTCGGTGCGAAGCTCATAAAAAAATAACGGCTGGATCAGTGTTTCGCATCGTATTTCCGTCGAGAAAATGAAATTGCTTTTTGCAAAAAGACGGAAATGGAAAAGAGAAGCGGTTTTGATTTCCGGAAGTAATAATAACAGCGGAATTTTCGGAGGATTTAAAATTCGCGAATGAAAACGCTATTTAACGTTGTTTGAAGTCCGTAGAGGGATGTTACGGTTTTCACGGTAACACGTTGGATTCGAATCCTATGAGAACTACGGGAAACCAACTCAAATTTACTTGTCGCTTCTGCATTTGGATCGATCTTTTTTCTATTGGAGAAAACGAATCCAGTAAATTGTAGAAAAATCGGTTAATAACAAGTCAACTTTCTTTCATGCGTCAGCGATCTTAAATAGGAAGCTTAGTTTTATTTGACGAAAGTTTGATTGTATCCTTTCATTTGGAAAGAATGTGTGTTGTTAGGATGTATGTACTCTTTAAAACCCAGGCCCGACTTGAAAAATGTTGCTACCCATTTAATCCTGCAGCAACAGATTCGTTGCCACAACAATTTGTTGCTAGAGACCGAATTTAGGTACCCTCACTTTTGTGTTTATCGTCCGATTCCGACGAATTCGTACCGCTGTTGCTTAAAAATATACGAATTACTCGGGAAAGGTTCGATATCGGTCAACCACGCCCAAAATTTACTATTTGTGTACCAACCCCACCCCTACCCAGCCTTCGCAATTATTAATTTAGAAGGTTTTATCACACTTTTACGTCTGCGCTAGGATGCTTCTTGCAAGTAGTAACAATTTTCCACTACCGTGGCGCTGAGGTCGTGGTTGACCAATATCGAACCTAATAAGACTCAAATTATCGTTCAACACGACGTAAATAAATCGGAATTATAGTAAATATTCACCACTATCAAATATTCCCAAGTGAAAGAGTTGTAGTTTTCTCCCACCAGTCTGTTTTCTCCATAGCGAAGCGTAACGTAGTTTGTCGTCGAATGACGCTGAAATGAATAATTTGTCATCCTTCCTCCCTTTCAATTTTAATGGCCTCTAAGTAGTCCTCAGCGGTCCACGAACCACTTCCGGAATTCTCTTCTCTCTCTCTCTCTCTCCTTAAGATACGTCCATCACTTGCAGTCTGGCTTTGCCTGTGATTCGGTGATTCAATCACGTCAAATATTCGACGGTATACTAAAAAAAAATTGGGAGAATTGGTTGTTACAAATAAACCTCCATCTCCATGGTGAATCGATAACTTCTCAGTGTAAAATAAATAGAGTTAAAAAACACCTGAAATACACTGTAGAAGTAGGTAAGAGCTTTAAAGATGGCGGCGATGATAAGGAAATATTTCGGAATCAGAAATTTTCGTATTTTTACGGTTAAAAGGGAGGCCTTATAAAAGCATTCCGGCACAAAAAAGGGTCCTTGTCTGCCCTCCTCCAAGGCCAGGGGGGTTTGATAAATGTAGAAAAAGAGACACGATAATAAAATGCTTTCCTTTTCTGGCCAATAAAAATGAATATCCATCAAACCGCCATCGATAAGATAAAATGAAATGTGCACTTAACTTATGACCCAAGAAAAGTCATAATCTTGTATTGTTAAAACTTGCATGACCTCCAATGCCTACACTTATGCGCTCCTGAAACCAGAGTACAATGTTTTGCTTTCATCTCTCATATCATGTCCTTAGTCGGCACTTAAATTTTAAACGCATTATAATTTTATTACTTTAAAAAAGGATTTGTGGGTTTAAAAATATTTATAATCGTCATGATAAATCTTTTTGACATTATCCTATCAGAATAATAAATCAAAATATAAGATTAGCATTGTTTTGCTTCAAAATCAATTAAAATATCCAGGAAACAGAGTTTTGTCGTGTAGATAACATTCTCAATTAATGCAATTCAATTTGGCTATTTTTGTTAATGCTGTTAGGCATCAAATTTCTCGATCTTTTAATAATGTGAACACAATTTTCCATTAGTTCTTCGCAATCAGGTGAATATGATTATAGAAATCGTTCGATAAAATGAAAACCTAATTTTTGTGAATTTAACTTGAAAGGATTTCTGGAAAAATTATATATGTGTTTAAAATTAAAAAATGGATTTTCGCTAACCTTGATTAACGGTTTTAATCCGATTTGCTTAATTTTGGCAGCTTTGGCGGGTTGAATTGAAAACTTTCCTTTGGGGAATAATGAAAAAATCAGATTTTGTAAGGCAAAAGTTGTCGGTGAAAAAGCTTGGCTTTTTAAGGTAGGTTTCGGGAGTGTATTTTTGAATAACCGCGCTGGCTCTAAATCGAAATTTCGACTCGACAGAAGTCTCCGTGGAAGTCGAAAATTTGAAAGCAGGACACGAGGAAGGCGTCCTATTCCAGAGACGAGAATCGACTGCTCCCAGAGAGTCACGGACGAAGAGGATACTAAATAACTTACACACTGAAGTACATTCCATACTCTGGAGCTATGAAAGTTAAATTGCTTCCACTTTGTATCCAAGTGCGCGTGACGTATACCCTGTTTTTTGGCCCGTATTTTTCCTTAAAAGCAAAAAACGTGATCTTACAGAACGCTTTCGTGGCAAATGCCTTGAGGATGATGCATTCACTTCCTGGTATGAACCTTGAAAAAGTTAGATGAATAAAAATGATACATTTATGCACTTATGCAATAAGTTGATGGTAAAAATCCACTAGAAGATGGAACTGTTTAGCTAAATATCGCGCGATTATAAT
>KZ308437.1:275491-287590 GCA_000376725.2 Ladona fulva
TGAGAGACCCAAATGCATTCTCGTTCAGTTTTTTACTCAAAACTACTATTTTCCGCTCCATTATTATGTGTTAAAATAATAAGTCCGGCTTCAAAAATAACCTCCATGTTAATTTTTGAAACTTTTCGGAAAATGCCGTGAATATTTATCCAGATTATGAATCTCGCTATGGAATAAAAATTTCATAGAAGTCTTACTGGTATAAGATGAATGAAAATGATATGTGCGTCGGAAATTATGGAGCAGTATATCTTTCTATAGCAAGGTTGATGGAGTAAAATCTTTAGCAGCTTGTTTTCGCGTGGAAAGGTCTTCCAGTACAAGAAAAAGTTGATATTTATTTGGTTTGGAAGCCTGATCATATTTCCAGAACGCCATTTCTTTCTTAGTCTTACGATTTCAAGGCTTCTGAACACACTATTGGTTGATTTTTTAGGTGTATTCGGGGAGACAGTTCAGAAGATGCTCGTAACCGTTGCGCATGCGCAGTTCGCGTTTTTAGCGTCCGCGGAGGCAAAGGAAATCATCCTGCGCATGCGCCTCAGTTCAGAACTGGTTCTGAATTGTCTCCGCAAATACACCTATTAGTGATTTAAGCTGAAATTTGAATTTTGCTTCGCTTTTATCGGGATGGTAATTATTGTTTTAATTTTAAGATTCTTGCTACTTTATCTTGAAAAATGTAGTAATTTTCGTCTGCATTTTGGTTCAGGATGGAGGAAAACCTTTCTCTCGTTTATCGCACTTACTTTTATTCCTGGCTGTGAAAGAATGAAATTTAGTGAGATACGAGTGATGCTGAGTTTTGACATTCATCCTTGTCTTTCCTGATTGAATGCAATAAAAAGCGTTATTCATGCGGACATGGTGCTGAAATTACGTGGATGTTTTCCTCTCATAGTAAAGGGAAGAAAGCGAAGTCAAATCACCTCACTGTATGTAGAAACTTCTTTATTGCGGGCGAGATTGGGGCTATGAAGATCCCAATTACATCCAACCCATTTAATTTCAATTAAATGAAAGAATAGTTGAGGGAAATAAAGACAAAAGAAGGAAGAAACCGTGTGTGGGTAGAAAACCTAAGTCAAGAGCTTAGGGAAAAATTTCCACAGCAGGAAAACACCAAAAAAAGGAGGATATGAAACCTGCAAAAGCTACGGACAGTAATAGCTGAATTATAAACGAAAGAAAATTATTTTGAATAATTAACCTGAAGAAAAAGAGAAAAAAAGAAAACTGACAGAAAGCTAAAAAAGCAAAAAAAGTATATATAACGACGTGAAAAAGTTTCCATACCAGAGGACATTAAACATTGAAAAATTAGAAAACAAATGACATAAAGTTTAAAAGTATGCAATACAAATTCATGTTATAGCTCCTAAACACATTAGAATTAGCAAAAAGGATCGTTGATTGCGTTCAGAAAAATATACAACAACGGTAACAAATTAAAGGTTTAAAAAAACTCCGTAAACTGTATTTCGACAAGCGGAACTCGTGCTAAGAGACAAACGGGAAGCTCCGGATTAATGAGTTCTGGGAAGTCCCGATGTACATTTCAGAGACAAAGCCTCTATCATCAGGGGGTCTCCACGAAGGAAGTTTCAACTTACTTACGGCTTACGGAGTGTTTTCAAACCTCTTATTCATTAACAGCTGTGTTCCAACTTTCTTTTTTCTTTCAACGGTAAAAAGCCAAGATCAGTAATCGTTATTCATACATCATCATCATCATCAGCCATTACAATTCGACATCGCATGTAGGACCATCGAAGTGTTTTCCAATTCTCTCTATTTTGAGCTTCTTGTTGCCATGTTACCGCTAATTACTTCTTTAAGAAGTATTTATTCACACATATATAGCATTATATTGCTTAGTACGGATCACTGAGGCAAATAAGAAATAAAGCATAGTGTCTAAGTTAAAAAATGTGCATTGCGATATCCCATAACTGCGAACTGCGAGGCACGTTGGCCAGCCCTCACCTGGAATATGCGCGTAGTGTATGAAAACCTGCAGAAATTAGGTATTGTATTCGGGAATTAGAAAAAGTACAGCGAAAAGCGATACGTTTTGTAAAAAATTGTTACGACAAGTCAGTGAGTACGCAAACTTACGCAAATGCTTCAGGCTGGGGTTCTTTAGAAGATACAGGGCTTAAACAAACGATAAATCTACTTAATAAATTTAGAGAAAGCAGGTTCACAGATGATGTAGCTGACATAATGCGTTCCCATGTTACATAGGCCGTTCTGATACTGCGAGGAAAATCAGAGAAATGGACGCTAGAACAAGTCGTTTCAAAAATTCATTTATTCCGCGAACGATACGCGAAAGCAATAGAATTGGGAAGTAGTCATGGCGCATGCACCCCCTGCCACACGCCGAGAGGCTAGCTAGCAGGGCACATATGTAGATGTAGATTTAGAATTCTTGTACAATATCATAAAAAACAGGTCCATCACAAATTTCAAAACTCTATGTCGTTGAGAGCCAAATTTTTAACCTGTCTTGGCTCACTGATGAATGAAAATGGTTCTTGGTGGGATGTATGGGAAATGTATCGCACAGAAAACGAAAAATTATAATGTTGTATTATAATAAAAATGTTTATTTATGTATTAGTAATAATAATATTCTAGAAGGGAATAATGAAGTGTTACGGTGGGGTTCTCTTATTCAAGTATTTGTCCTATAGTTTCCAATGGGTATAGGTCATCCAATATTCAATCCAGTGGCTGAGAAATTTATGGAGATAACAGCCGCAAATGGAAAAACACTTCTCTAAACCCTGATTCATTCAGCGTCTGATTTAAAGAAAGACTCTAGTATAAAGGAAAGCTCCGGGATGTTCGCCGAAAGTTTTGTATTTACGATCGTTGGTAACCTCTCCTCGGAAACATTCTGCGATGAGGGGATAAGAGATTTCCTCCGGGATGAATGGGTCTGCATTCTGCGTCACTTACAAACGAAGTTTTTTTCGCTTAAAAGATTCACGCCTTCGGCATCTAGGAGGAGTGAAAGATACACTCGAAATACCCCACTGAGATAAAGTCGAGACATGTACTCCTTGTAAGTGGCTTTCTTCGTAAAACACTTTTCATCAATGGGAGACTCTCTGCTATTCTTAAACTGCAGTGGGCTGCGTCCTTGACCTTCCGTGCATTTCTAATCCTCCGTATTGAACCGGAAGACGCTGTCTTCGACAGTTGCCTTTCCTCTCGCACCCAAGATTGTTTTCCACTTCATCATCAATTCAGCTCCCTCTTCGCTCAATTATCTCAATTGGCATCTCATTGTTTGTGGTATTTTTCTGTTCCCAATCCAGGAACAATTAATGGGGAGTTTACTTTATGGCGATTTGAATCTAGTTCAAGACCTAGATATTTACAATATTTACTACTGGATGTATACATTTTCTAAAGTTAGCTAAATCTAATTTTTGTGTCTTTTTTCATGTTTCATTTTTAATATTTAGATTAATTTCCTTCCAAATCATTTATATATGTTATTTTTTCTCATTTTATTATTGTGCATTTGTATATTTTTTGTTTTTTCTTTGAAGACTAAATGTTATTTAGTTTTTTTATTGTATCTTTTATCCTTTTCTTTTTTTTTCTAGGGGCAGAGCATCATAATTGGTTTACAAGAGGATTGTTTACTGATACTAGATTTTTATGAAATATTTTAGTAATATTTTTTCCTTATCAACTAAAGAGCTTAATCTATGATATTGTTTGATCCCTTTTTGATGGACTAACCTATTACTACAAGTGGCTGCTCTTATTACGTCATTGTACGAAGGTCGGTCAGAAAGTAATGCCCCACATTTTTATCTCAAAAATTATATGTTCTACAGAAATTAAATTTACATATATGAAAGAATAATGTTCTATCTACTTAATCTATTTTTCCACATAATCTCCTTCAAGTTCTATTACCTTCCTCCAGCGGTTCTATAGGGCATGTATGCCCTGTCGCTACCAGTCATCGCTCTGGTTATGGACCCAGGTTTCAGCCACCTTCTGATTCACTCACCCTCCGTACCCAGAAACCAACTGTTCTCCTATCGGCTGCAGATGTTCCTTAAACTTTTCACAAACGTTTGTGAATGTTCCTTACCGGTCCTTTCTCCACGCACAGAATTTCGATCACAGCACTTTGTCGGTATCGTTTGTCACGGCCAGACTCAATTTTGAAAGCTACCTACAGCTGTGCTGTCTGCAGGAGAAAACTGAAGCTCTTCACTACATGCGGAAAACGTCGAAAAATTCGGACCTACAATTTCGAATTACTTACATTGGTTTTGGCTGGAAAAAAATTTGTAGCATTACTTTTTGGCCAACCCTCATAGAATGTCTCTAAGTTTTTATATTTTCTTTCGTCATGTTAAAGATGACAGGACATTTATATAGGAGTATTGGTGTGATTAATGATGTATGTGCTGGCCTTAGCTTTGTGTTGACAGTGATGATACTTTTGTTCTGGAATAGTGGCAGCAAAAGTTTTTTTTTTACGATAGGATGCTTAGGTAACTGTATTTTTAATGTTTGTTCCAGGATGGTGTATTTGTGAGAGTAACTCCTAGGAACTTGTGTTGTGAAACTTTTGGTATTTCTAAGTTCTTTAGCTGGATTGGAGGACACATCCGTGTCGAAGCAGATCCCTCGCTGTTTACGTTGCCCGAGGTGTGCTCAAATTACCCACACAATGGTTCAAATATTCCGTTTCAAAGCGAATGGCCGCGAGCACCTCTCAGGATTATTATCTTTGGAATGAAGCGAATGCCACGGAATCTCTCGCTGATCGCTGTTTGACATTTCTGTGACTGAAACGTTTTTTGCATACCTCTAGAAAATTTTTGAGGCTCAAAAATACTGGATGGCGGTGAAGAGGAACAAAATACTATATATCAAAAAGAACTCTTGGGAAATTGGTCTCGAATGTCTATTTAAAGAAATAAAAGGCAGTAAACCTAATTTTCAAAAGGAGAGACGAATTTTTGGTTGACCTTGTCAGCTTATAAATTAACGCTTTCAAAGTCAGGCAATTATCCAAACTCGGAATTCAAGAGGATGTCTTTCAAATATCGGTTGAATGATACACAATGCTGCCTCGACTCACGAACTTAATTCATTCCAAACTGGANAATAATATTCTAGAAGGGAATAATGAAGTGTTACGGTGGGGTTCTCTTATTCAAGTATTTGTCCTATAGTTTCCAATGGGTATAGGTCATCCAATATTCAATCCAGTGGCTGAGAAATTTATGGAGATAACAGCCGCAAATGGAAAAACACTTCTCTAAACCCTGATTCATTCAGCGTCTGATTTAAAGAAAGACTCTAGTATAAAGGAAAGCTCCGGGATGTTCGCCGAAAGTTTTGTATTTACGATCGTTGGTAACCTCTCCTCGGAAACATTCTGCGATGAGGGGATAAGAGATTTCCTCCGGGATGAATGGGTCTGCATTCTGCGTCACTTACAAACGAAGTTTTTTTCGCTTAAAAGATTCACGCCTTCGGCATCTAGGAGGAGTGAAAGATACACTCGAAATACCCCACTGAGATAAAGTCGAGACATGTACTCCTTGTAAGTGGCTTTCTTCGTAAAACACTTTTCATCAATGGGAGACTCTCTGCTATTCTTAAACTGCAGTGGGCTGCGTCCTTGACCTTCCGTGCATTTCTAATCCTCCGTATTGAACCGGAAGACGCTGTCTTCGACAGTTGCCTTTCCTCTCGCACCCAAGATTGTTTTCCACTTCATCATCAATTCAGCTCCCTCTTCGCTCAATTATCTCAATTGGCATCTCATTGTTTGTGGTATTTTTCTGTTCCCAATCCAGGAAAAATTAATGGGAAGTTTAATTTACGGCGATTTGAATCTAGTTCAAGACCTAGATATTTACAATATTTACAACTGGATGTATACATTTTCTAAAGTTAGCTAAATCTAATTTTTGTGTCTTTTTTCATGTTTCATTTTTAATATTTAGATTAATTTCCTTCCAAATCATTTATATATGTTATTTTTTCTCATTTTATTATTGTGCATTTGTATATTTTTTGTTTTTTCTTTGAAGACTAAATGTTATTTAGTTTTTTTATTGTATCTTTTATCCTTTTCTTTTTTTTTCTAGGGGCAGAGCATCATAATTGGTTTACAAGAGGATTGTTTACTGATACTAGATTTTTATGAAATATTTTAGTAATATTTTTTCCTTATCAACTAAAGAGCTTAATCTATGATATTGTTTGATCCCTTTTTGATGGACTAACCTATTACTACAAGTGGCTGCTCTTATTACGTCATTGTACGAAGGTCGGTCAGAAAGTAATGCCCCACATTTTTATCTCAAAAATTATATGTTCTACAGAAATTAAATTTACATATATGAAAGAATAATGTTCTATCTACTTAATCTATTTTTCCACATAATCTCCTTCAAGTTCTATTACCTTCCTCCAGCGGTTCTATAGGGCATGTATGCCCTGTCGCTACCAGTCATCGCTCTGGTTATGGACCCAGGTTTCAGCCACCTTCTGATTCACTCACCCTCCGTACCCAGAAACCAACTGTTCTCCTATCGGCTGCAGATGTTCCTTAAACTTTTCACAAACGTTTGTGAATGTTCCTTACCGGTCCTTTCTCCACGCACAGAATTTCGATCACAGCACTTTGTCGGTATCGTTTGTCACGGCCAGACTCAATTTTGAAAGCTACCTACAGCTGTGCTGTCTGCAGGAGAAAACTGAAGCTCTTCACTACATGCGGAAAACGTCGAAAAATTCGGACCTACAATTTCGAATTACTTACATTGGTTTTGGCTGGAAAAAAATTTGTAGCATTACTTTTTGGCCAACCCTCATAGAATGTCTCTAAGTTTTTATATTTTCTTTCGTCGTGTTAAAGATGACAGGACATTTATATAGGAGTATTGGTGTGATTAATGATGTATGTGCTGGCCTTAGCTTTGTGTTGACAGTGATGATACTTTTGTTCTGGAATAGTGGCAGCAAAAGTTTTTTTTTTACGATAGGATGCTTAGGTAACTGTATTTTTAATGTTTGTTCCAGGATGGTGTATTTGTGAGAGTAACTCCTAGGAACTTGTGTTGTGAAACTTTTGGTATTTCTAAGTTCTTTAGCTGGATTGGAGGACACATCCGTGTCGAAGCAGATCCCTCGCTGTTTACGTTGCCCGAGGTGTGCTCAAATTACCCACACAATGGTTCAAATATTCCGTTTCAAAGCGAATGGCCCCGAGCACCTCTCAGGATTATTATCTTTGGAATGAAGCGAATGCCACGGAATCTCTCGCTGATCGCTGTTTGAAATTTCTGTGACTGAAGCGTTTTTTGCATACCTCTAGAAAATTTTTGAGGCTCAAAAATACTGGATGGCGGTGAAGAGGAACAAAATACTATATATCAAAAAGAACTCTTGGGAAATTGGTCTCAAATGTCTATTTAAAGAAATAAAAGGCAGTAAACCTAATTTTCAAAAGGAGAGACGGATTTTTGGTTGACCTTGTCAGCTTATAAATTAACGCTTTCAAAGTCAGGCAATTATCCAAACTCGGAATTCAAGAGGATGTCTTTCAAATATCGGTTGAATGATACACAATGCTGCCTCGACTCACGAACTTAATTCATTCCAAACTGGAGTTCGTATCTCAAAACTTTCGTATCTCGAAACCCAGTTTTCCATTGTTTCTTACGGTAAATCAATCAAACCGTTCTGTCTTGGAAATTATNATTTTTGCGAAATCTGGTGAAAATATGTATATTTTTCGAAGAACATAAATGTGGTTAAATTTAGCGATGAATTATCTTTGTGGAAAGCATTCGAAACTTAAATGGCACGAGTTTTTGAAATTATAATATTTACAATCGATTTAATTGCATAGGATGGTGTATTTTAGTGGTTGCCAGGGTGTTGTTTACCGAGCATAAATAAATACTCTTTAAAATTCAAAAATGCAACAAACTTTGGAAGACGTACAACACCAAATTCAACGTATCCAACCCTTTTTATCAAGAAAATGGGTGTTAAGGGACTTCGAGTGTATAAGCATGGACCTAGGAAAATTTCCAAGGGAAAACGGATATGAAAAAATTCTGAAATAACCGGGATTCGAACCCGGATCTTCCACTTACCGAGCGGTTCCGTTCTTGACAGGATTGCTTCGGTTTTTTTACTACAAAGCGGATTAAAGGGATATTAAGGAGAACCGAAATGAACTATTGCTTCCTTAAATCGATTGAATTAGATCAATTTTGAGCTACAAAAAGTTAGCAATTTTTGAAAATTTCACATAGGCGAACCATAACACAATCCCTAAAAGCAATTGTACAGCAAATTTGATACCTGAAACCGAATTTCAATACGTTGGGGGGTGTGACAGAAGTAATGTCTCTAGTATCAAATGGAAATATTTTCTTCCTTTGGAAAACTGATTGGTATGTACAACATAAAATAGCATATACTCAGAAGTCTCTTGGCTTAGATAGTTTGTATGAGATTCCGTCCCCAACCTTCTTAACTCGAAAATCAGTTCTCTGTGTACGTCGTCCGTAATTTTCGGTTACTGAATCCTCGTGGCGAATTCTCTTGTCTTCTCTTAGTTAACATTCCTTTCCTAACATGTAAGTTCCGGCATTTCAATTTCTCCTGACTTTCGGTGACAAACCTTTTGGTCTCCCAAAAGCGGCGATTACATTCAGAACTTTGCGGCTATTTCTCAAATCGTGAATTTGAAAGACCCAGTTTCAACTTGCGCAACTGCTGAAGTCGAGAAATCTTACGTTAGAATCAGTATAAAGAATTAATTCTAAAGTACCCACATGTTGAGGATCCGGATAGCAATGTGTGTAACGCTTCCGACTTCAATGAAAACGGTTCCGGGTTCGATTCCCGGTGTGGGCTCCCGTGCGAAATGACCTTAAATGTCGAAGCACTTTTAAAATTACTAATCTGTCCTTAATTCTTTGTTTCGTGCTGGATGTTACTCCGTTGACTACGTCTACAAGAAACGTCTTCTTAATTGCAGGTCCATGCATTGTTTTACGGATATTTAGGATAAAATTAATTCGTTATTCTAACCCTGTCTCTCGTGAGATCCTATGTCCTACTTAGGCCCATTACATATTTACATTGTTTAGTCAATGGAAAAAGGAGATTGGGTCCAAGTATCCCCAACCTGGGGGCTTCTATGACCCAATTTAAAAAACAAAAATATTATTACAATCAGCGAAAAATGTTGTTCAAAAAAGCTTGTAAATCATAGAAAAATATCTGAAACATAGTAAAAAATTTGTTATCAGCACAGGATATGGAATTTAGGTATTGTTTTGTTCGGAAAGTCCAAAAAATTAGAACGGTTTACGGTACGCAAAATATTTGAGAGAAAATGAGGTATAATAGGTAGGATGAGGAATGATGTATTTCACCGTTGCTGTCTTTGATGACCCCGAATCCTATTAGTGGAAAAATACATGTATAAGTAACACAATGACCCAATGGATTCTCAATCCTTCCAATATTAGATACGAAAAGGTATTGAGAGAAAATGAGATGAACTATACAGGATGAGGAGTGAGGTATTTTATTATATGGTATTATATTGCTTTCCTAAATGACCCAGGAATCTTATTAATGGAAAACATCAATCAACGTGCAACGCAATGGCCCAATGAATAAATATTTTTAATAAGCACCGACCATATGATCGCCAGTATTCAGCATCACTCATACCTCAGTACCTATCATACGATTAGCATAAACGTAACTGATACGAAAGTGAATGGGAGACATAAATTCCTCTGCCATGTACCGAAAGACACCATTCTTCAAGATATGATTCAGGAACTTTTGATTGATAGACGCAAAGACTTTGTGTTGGATGAGGAGGAACTTTTCAAGGGCAGAACTCTGGAGGAAGTGCCACGGAAGACGGAAAGGAGCGAAGAAGACGCCTGGTGGAATTTTGTTGGGTTATCAGAAAATAAAAGGTCCATACATTAGACGGAAGTATCTGCAAGAGGCGGGGAAATTGATGACGGTAGTTTGAAACGCCCTTATCACCAATCATCCTGTCCAATCGATGAGGTTGTCAATGTAACGCTTATGAAGTACACGGAGAGAGATTGAAAACCTTGGTTGTATATCCTTGGCTCTTATGGAAACATTTCTCCCCACTTTTGCAGTTTTCGAGAGCTTTAAAAGGATATTTGNTTTTATTTCCCCTTTGGTGTACAAGTGGAGAACGTTTTGGGAGAAGATTCTTTCTCCCAAATTGCTCTCGAGAAACGAGGTGGTTGAGCAAATAATGAAGGCATTACGAAATTAGGGTCGCCTCGCTTGACGTTAATGAGGATGACGACTTTAATTCCCTGGATGATTAGCAATTTTCAGCGTCAGGAATTAAATTGCCGAAATTAATTCGCGCCGGAAATATTTTTGTCCGAGATAACCCGGAAATTTCAACCTGTGGCACAATGGGAATAATTTTTAAAGGCGACCAAGCGCTGTTATTTACTATATCGATTTTATACTCGATTACGTTCAATCGAAAATATCTCTGGTACTGATGCGAACTCATTTCTGTGTATTTTTGCGAAATCTGGTGAAAATATGTATATTTTTCGAAGAACATAAATGTGGTTAAATTTAGCGATGAATTATCTTTGTGGAAAGCATTCGAAACTTAAATGGCACGAGTTTTTGAAATTATAATATTTACAATCGATTTAATTGCATAGGATGGTGTATTTTAGTGGTTGCCAGGGTGTTGTTTACCGAGCATAAATAAATACTCTTTAAAATTCAAAAATGCAACAAACTTTGGAAGACGTACAACACCAAATTCAACCTATCCAACCCTTTTTATCAAGAAAATGGGTGTTAAGGGACTTCGAATGTATAAGCATGGACCTAGGAAAATTTCCAAGGGAAAACGGATATGAAAAAATTCTGAAATAACCGGGATTCGAACCCGGATCTTCATCTACATGTGTTTGGGCATACACACTACAGGACTCGGGATTGTAAAAGCAGCACGGTTCGTATGTGGGAATCAAGTTCATATATTGAGGTTATAATGGAGTGAAAAAAGTTCGTAAGCCGAAAAGCACGTATGTTGATCGGTTCGTAAGTATAAGTACCAGTGTATGTATCATATATCATTTCATCGATCGATATTTGGATCAAATTATTTCAAATATCGAATAACCGATAGAAAAAACAAGCCATGCATACCAAGAGTATGTGTTATGTATGTAAGTAAGTTAAATTCTTTGGCCGAAATCCTTATAATCCGCCTCTATTTAATTGATATATTACATTAAAGAGCATAATCTGGAGAGAATTTGCCAAAAGATAGCATTTTGAGAAATAATGTGAAACGAAAAAGAAAGTTTGACAGACCTTTAGTCAAACTAGGTGTTTGATTAATCTATGGGTGTAGTCATCAAGCGGAAGGCTGGTTATAGCCTCAATCCCTCTTACATTAACTACCGTAAACCGGGGTTACTTGAGCTGTGGGGGGTTACTTGAGCCGTGGGGGGTTACTTGGACCCAAAGCAAAAAAAGGCTGGAAATGGCCAAAAGAAAGACATTTTGCAGTACAAGTGGTGTTCTATAGACAGGAAAATCGTCCACCGAAACTTATTAAAAGGGGGTGATTTTTATCGCCTTGTAGATACTTCTCACAATTTATTTGACAAAAATTATACAAATTCCAAGACATCATTATTTCACATATGGTTCCATATAGTGTTTTCGATTTATTCATTGAGTTTCTGCAATTAAATGATCAATGATCATTTCATGGCCTCAGAATGTCTCTAAAGAGTTATATTTCCAGATCCTATGTCCTACTTAGGCCCATTACATATTTACATTGTTTAGTCAATGGAAAAAGGAGATTGGGTCCAAGTATCCCCAACCTGGGGGTTTCTATGACAAAATTTAAAAAACAAAAATTTTATTACAATCAGCGAAAAATTTTGTTCAAAAAAGCTTTTAAATCATAGAAAAATATCTAAAACATAGTAAAAAATTTTTTATCAGCACAGGTTATGGAATTTAGGTATT